>APFE031162127.1:33996-89506 GCA_000404065.3 Pinus taeda | reverse complement strand
GAAAGTCTGATGTTTTTTCAGTTTTCAAGCAGTTTAGAGCATTGGTAGAAAACAGCACTGGTAGAACAATAAAGTGTTTAAGAACTGACAATGGTGGTGAATTTACTTCCAAGGAGTTTGAAAGATATTGCAAGGATGCAGGGATCGAGGGGCATAAGACCACGGTTTATACTCCTCAGCAAAATGGAGTTGTTGAACGCATGAACAGGACTCTTCTAGAGAGAGCCAGGAGTATGCTGAGTAACGCCGGGTTGCAAAAGGAGTTGTGGACGAAAGCGGTGGCAACAGCTTGTTATGTGATAAACAGATCTCCATCGACGGCGATAGACTGCAAGATTCCGCAAGAGGTATGGAAAGGACACCCTTGTGACTATTCTAAACTCAGAGTGTTTGGTTGTGATGCATATGCTCTAGTGCCTAAACATCATCGAACTAAGTTAGATCCAAAGTCTAAAAGGTATATCTTTGTTGGGTATGGTGTTGGAACAAAGGGATATAGATTGTGGGACCCTACTACCCGCAAAATCATCATCAACAGAGATGTAAATTTTAATGAATCCTCTCTTGTACAGTTAGATGTAGATAGTCGATTGAAACAGGATGATGTATCTGGCTTTCAGCACATTCAGTTTGATAGCGTTTCTAATGATAGTCATGATAACCATAGTTAAGATACTAGTCATGAACAGGTTTCAGAATCAGAACATGAACAGGGTTCAGGTTTAGATCATGAACAGGTCTCAGATACTAATCGGCAAGAAGTTCCTACAGGTGGTAGTCAGCCAATCACGGAAGCGCCCGAAACATCCTTAAGGCAGTCGGCCAGAATCAAACGGCCACCGAGAAGGTATGATGATTATGTCACTTTTGTTGCATTTACTGCTAATGACAATGAACCTCTGTGCTATCAGGAAGCAATAGAAGGTTCGAAAAGTGACAAGTGGAAAGCAGCCATGAAGGACGAAATGATGGCCTTGAATAAGAACGGCACATGGGATTTGGTGGAGCTTCCGAAAGGCAGGAAAACTGTGGGGTGTAAATGGGTTTTCAAGCTGAAACGGGGTGTGAATGATACGGAAGACAGGTACAAAGCGAGGCTGGTTGCAAAAGGGTTCTCTCAGAAAGCCGACATTGACTTTCATGAGATTTTTTCACCAGTTATTAAAATAGTTTCAATTAGAATTGTGTTAGCATTAGTGGCTTTGCTTGATTTAGAGTTGCAGCAATTAGATGTTAAGACTGCATTTCTACATGGAGACTTAGATGAGGAAATTTATATGGAACAAACGGAAGGGTTTGTTCAGCATCGCAATGAGAAATTTGTCTGCAGGCTCAAGAAGTCATTATATGGCCTGAAGCAGTCGCCTCGGCAGTGGTATAAGAAGTTTGATTCTTTCATGTTGAGTCAGAAATATGTTAGAAGTGAATATGATCATTGTGTTTATTTTAAGCAATTTAATAATGGCATATTCATTATCTTGGTATTGTATGTTGACGATATGCTTTTAGCAAGCAAAAGCATAGAAGAAATCAACAGGTTGAAGGCTCAGATGGCTAGGACATTTGATATGAAAGATCTAGGAGCAGCAAGACAGATTTTGGGCATGGAGATTTTCAGAGACAGGAGCAATGGTAAGCTATGGCTATCACAACAAAAGTATATTGAGAAAATACTTTTGAGGTTTGGTATGGATAATGTGAAGCCTGTTTCAGTCCCTTTAGCTTCCCATTTTAAGCTTTCTTCGATTTTATGTCCTAATACAGATGAAGAAAAGGATTATATGTCTCGAATTCCATATGCCAATGTAGTAGGGTGTTTAATGTATGCGATGGTTTTTACTCGACCAGATATTTCACATGCAGTTGGGGTTGTCAGCAGGTACATGGAAAATCTGGGTAAAGAACACTGGTCAGCAGTGAAATGGGTGCTTCGGTACTTGAGAGGCACAAGTAGTTATTGTATTTCTTACAATAAGAGTAGTGAATTTGCTTGCGGATATGTTGATTCCGATTTTGCAGGTGATTTGGATAAGAGAAGATCAACTTCAGGGTACGTCTTTACTCTTGCAGGTGGAGCTATCAGCTGGATGTCAAAGCTATAGAACATTGTTGCTTTGTCCACTACTGAAGCAAAATACATTGCTGCTTCTCATGGTTGCAAAGAGGCGGTTTGGTTGAAAGGTTTGCTTGGTGAGTTTGTTAGGTTACAGGACAACATCAGGTTACTTTGTGATAGTCACAGTGCAATACATTTGGCTAAGAATCTGGCCTATCATAGTAAATCAAAGCATATTCCAATTAAGTACCATTTTGTAAGACATGTTATCACTGAAAGGGGAGTCTCTCTGGAAAAGGTGAATACAAAGGAGAACTGTGCAGACATGTTCACAAAACCAGTTTTGTTGGAGAAGCTACGTTGGTGTTTGGCTTCTCTTGGCTTGCAAAAAAGATAAAATAATAATAACAGGGCATCAGGCGAATTGTTGTCAAGGTGGAGATTGTTGAGATTTCTGTTTGGAGCCAAAGTAGGAAAATCTCAGCTGATGACAACAATAGAATTCAGGTCCTAGATTAGCTCCAGTTTGTTGGGAGGGAGTTAATGCCTCCTATATTTGATGTGAGGGAGTTAATGAGGCTGTTAGATTCTCTATGCTATATAACAGGAAACCATTCAGATGGTTTACTAAGAGGATGAGAGGTTTATGAGGTTTTCATTATGTAATCTCCTGTTTGATTAATAAATTCCTGATGCCTATGTTTGGTGGACGTAGCCCAGATTGGTTGGGTGAACCACGTTAAATACTGTGTCATATATGCTTGATATTCTGCTGTGTGTTTATTTTGTTTGATTTGCTGTGCCTCTGGATTCCAACATATACATGCGCATAGCTATTTCTGAAGAAAACATCGAAAATTGAAGAAATTGAACTCAAGGTGCAGTGAAACAAATCTTAAGCTATTCTTTTTTCCTGCAATTTAGAAGGCAGGACGGTGGTAAAAAACATAAAAATTAACAGAGGAGAGAAACACTTATTGAATCATGTAGAAGCACAGGAATTCCGTAATCATTCCTTGGCCAAGTGAACACATCAAGTAGTTTCGCAATCCATGCTTTCAACAATCTTTGATTATAGAAAATATGACAGTTACAGTGCGGGTCTCTGCTCAGAGAAAATGCTTGGAAGGAAACTAACCAACTACTACCAACCAACCAACCCCTCACAACATTGTTCAGGGTGGTATTTATAAGAAAAATATCGGAAAGACATCAATTACAATTGACCTGAACAGGTCTGCTAGAAAACTCTACAAAAATCTAAGTGTTGCTGGAATTAAATGCAAGTAAATCTTTTTGGCTGCGCTAGGGGCAGTTGAATCAGAAAAGGTGACAATGTGGCCCTTGGAGGCTTGATGCGGTGCTGCTGGAATGATTGTACTTTGGGAATTGTAGTTCTGCTCTGGTGTGAGTTAAATGTGCAATAATTATGATTTGAGGGCTTTGAGTGGCTTCGCCCTCTTTCTTTGAATCTGCTGGAAGGTATTAAATGTTCTCCTGCTTCGGGCCGCTGCTCAAGATTTTAACTGATACTCTTTGCCGCTACATTGATGGCTTCTGCCGCCTACTGATACTCTTTGACACGCTTGATACCTGATGATTTGATCTGATACACTTTAAACTCTATCATTGATCTGCTGTTGTCTTTAAACCAGATCAATTTGGCACGATCGGGCAATTTTCGGGCTTTTTCGGCACACAACGGGCTAAGGAATCAAAAGATTCCCTGAAGATTCCCTGAAACGGCCTATTTCCCATAGCGATGCGCGATTAGTGCTTCACGCTAATCGCGCATTGAAAACTGCCTTTGTTTCTTGTTCTGGAGCTCCGAAGTGCGATTTCTCTTCCTGCGCGAAGTTTCGGCTTTCTGGCTGTTGACGTCAGCATGGCGTCGGCTGTACGGCGCATGACGTCAGCTGTGCTGGGTCCCTGGTATAGAATGACATGGCGAGGTGCTGATACTGAAGCTGGTGCGATGAACTAGCTCTGATGCGATCGCAATATCACATCGACGGGGAACGGAGGGTGTTTGAGTCAGATATTTGGCGCTTGCGACCGTCGACGCCGATATCGCGATATCGCGTCAGGTGGTGACAGATGGGTCATGACTTGCATGGAGAGGACACTGTGATCTTGCGATGCGATCTGGCTTTTGAGGGTCTGCGGAGTGTTAAGGAAGTCGGCAAGGGGTTTGTTTTGGGTGGAAGGAGTAAGTAAGTGGGTGTGAAAGGCATTTGAGGTTTCGGAAGGGGTCCGATTACCTTAGAGGGATTCTATACTATGGAAGGAGTCCATTGTATCTGGAAGATGGTTTGAAGGGTGAGGGTTCTTGCTAAGTTTTAGGTAAACTGAGCAATTCCCGGGGGTACTTATGGTTATTTTTCAACCAGGGGGAGGGATATTTACATAGGTGATGATTTACTTAATATTAGTAAGAGGACGGGAAAAAATAGGGAGCTAAATAATAATGTTAGTGGTTAATATGGAGATGGTAAGAAAGCGCTAAGTTCAGGAGAGCTTAGGCTGTTACAAGGTGGTAGAACCATTCTTCAGAGAGAGTATGGAACAATTTTGAGTAAAGCAGATCTTTACTCAAGTAACTGCTATGAAAATGATGAATCTTAAGAGGGATCAAGCAGATCTTGACCTCTTTTGGGGAAGTTAGTTAATGGTTGGGGGAAAGTGGAGAAGGGGAGTTAGTTATACCTCTTTTGAGCTTCTCGCATAGAACTGCCTGCTGATTGTGTCCTGAGTGAGATGACACCTGAAAACCTGGAACTGATCAGCAGTTAGGATTCAACAACCTCAAAACTACCTACCCAGCCTACTTACCTAGCATTTTTTCTTCTTTTGATTTGGGTGCACTTAGACTTGCAAACCCATCATTCCATTTTTTCTTTTCATGCTTTCCTATCTACAGACTACCCTTATTACTTCCAAGGGCCCAGATTGAGCTGTTGGGCTCCTTTGATTCTCTACCTATCTAAGAATCTGCCAAGATTAAACTGTTTGGACAGATTTACATTCTCTATATTCTAAAACAGAAATTTAAACCTAGGGAGACCAAGATTAAGCTGTTTGGACCTCCCTTTAACTAAAAATGGGCGATACCGGAAAAACTTCTCAAAAATCAGAAGGTAGTTGAAAGAACTCTGAGTAGCCTTCTTCGCTTGGAGACTGTTAAGCAAATATGGAGCATTGCAGTATGCAAACTACGACATATTTGGCCTTTAAAATGTCAATCATGAAATATGAATAACCTGCTGCAGCAGGAAGCTAACACCTGTTTTCACATGTAGTTCCGGAGGATGTCATATTAGTGCCCATTATTCATGGAAAATGGGTTTTCCATGTGATTATAATGTAAAAGTCTCTAAAATAGTCTATATTGTAACTCTAGTTAAGAGTTGATGTAGTCAAAATTAACCACTATTAGGCTATCAGGTTGTGTTATAACCTCGCCACTAGCAGGAAGAGACATTTCATTCTTACGAGAGCATTTTGTTCGATAGCTCACAAAAAAATAGCAAAGAGAAATAGGATTTAGAGCATACAAAGAGGATCTGTGCATTGTGATAGCCCACAGGCCACAAACATTACTTCTTTGTACCTACATCCACATTTCCAGGCAGAGAAAGAGTGTGAAGCTACCTCACCTTCCAATTGGGTTTTCTCCTGAAAGGGTTTCCTAGAGAGAGTATCTTGTGTCTTATGTGTATGTGTGAGCCTATTTTGTTGTTCTCTACTTTTCTGCCTAATTTCCATTCGCATGCATGCACTAATTAGAGTTAGATCTACAAATCTTGAATTATAATAAAACTATAATAGTGTAGAATCTCGGATTTTTAATATAATATTATCATATCTATTGTGACAAACTGTCCAGTGGAATATACATGACATTTCATAGATCATTTAGTATTAGAGAAAGTTTCTTTGGTTATTTGTGGATATTTGCAGGGGATCTATGTCACCAGGGTCAAAAATCGTAGAACTCTAATCATGGCTAACAAATTTGTAAATGAAGCTTGTGATCTTGTAGAGGTGAGGTTTTCACTGCTTGAACAACAAGTCATGGATATAAACCACAATGTAAACTTCCTCATGGAAACCCTAAGTAATAAGTTGGAGATATTTGGAGAAGATGTTAGGTCCCTATAATACTAGTGTATTCCCTCATTGTTATTGTCAATGTAGCCCCCTTATTGTTATTGTTGTGCCCATGTAGTCTCCTTAGACTCCTATATATATAGAAAGCAGGTTTCATCATTTGAATTATCCAAGAATTGTTTATTTGTGTAATATTAAGGAGGTTTCCCCCTCAAAGAGGTTAATTTTGAAGTCATTGATCTATCACTTCTTCTATTTTGTGAGTTGGCTGCATAACATTTGGTGTAAGAGTTTTGGATTGTAGGGTTTCGCTTCCTCAAACAGGCCATATTGGAATTTTCACTATAGTCTTTTTTCTACAAGGTTTCAGAAGTTGAAATTTGTATCGCATGAAGCTCAAATCTCAGAGAACTTTGTGTATATGTTTTAGATCTTAGTTCGCTATATTTTTGGAGATATTCTCTCAGGAAGTTAGGGTTTTTGTGGGCTCCAGAAATGTTTCAAAAATAGGTGACCTATGAAAAATCATCATAACTTTCGCTTCAGGCATCAGATTTGAATTGTATAAAAAGTGACTAAAAGTGAATAGAAAATATTTTTTCCTGTAGCAATTTTAGGACCTAAGGTGAAATAGTGACACCTGCAATCCCATACAACTTTGCTCTACTAAATGCGTCCAACATTAGGCCATCGTGGGAGATTTGGAATAAATATTTCTTGAAGAATCCAATATTGATCAGACTTGTGTTGGTTGGAAAGAGGACTTAGAGAGCTAGCATAAGAATATATTTCACAACTTGGAGAGATGAAATTATATAGTTAAAATCGTTTCAATACTGAGCTCTTAAAATCAAGACAAAGTTGTGTATTTTTTTTTAAATTGCATAACTTTTGTTTGAAAAGTCAGTTTGAAGTGATTTAGAGGGCACAGTGAAGGATATATGTCATTTCTTGATTTCGTAATTCCTTGAAGCAAGAAAATAGAAACACCTAGTAAGAAATCAGAAATCTCTACTATGATGCATGAAGAAGAGGAAGAAATGCAACATGATATATCAAAATTACAAGACCAAGTGCAACAAATTTCTCTCTCGCAAAGTGTAACCAAAAATTAATGGAAGTTAAGATGGATGGTTTGAAGAATGGTTTAAAATCATACATGGAAGGTTTGAAGGAATGTTTGAGAAAGTTGCTATAAGAAATTCTTCCTACTGGTGAAAAGATATTATATGAAACTAGTGATGAGAACAAAAGAAATGTTAATCATGATTTCATATACTCTAACGTTGGATTGAAGAACCAGCATATTCCAAAGATTGATACGAGGAATTTTGATGGAAAGGATCCGGTAACATGGATACTACAGATGGAGCAATATTTTGATCTCCATAATGTGCACAACACACGGAAGGTATTCATTTCAACTTTATATTTACAGCCCAATCAATTTGTATGGTATTGATGGCTTTCTTCTCATAAACCATTTGTCACTTGGTGAATTTTTACAGAGGAAATGATAGCACATTATGAGGATACAAGGAGAAAAACCATCTTTAGCCAATTGATAAATCTCAAACAAAAGGGCTCAATGGTAGAGCACATTGAGGACTTCCAAAAATTGAATATAATGGTAAATGATACTCCAGAAGAGCATAGGATTGATTTCTTCATAACAAATTTAGAGGATAACATCCAACATGAGGTTCACCTTTGGGAACTTGATTCATTGGAGAAGGCATTTAGGTTGACAATAAATATTGAAAGAAAAATTATGGAAACAAGGAAGCCTACGACTTACAACTATAAAGATGGATTTCTTGTTGCTCCTAGCATTCCAAAATCTACAGGGTTGACACCACAACGATTGGAAGAAAAAAGAGCAAAAAGGCTTTGTTACAGTTGTGATAGTTAATACACTAAAGGTCATAAATGTGATGAGAAGAAATTAATTTACATACATTATGAAGAGGCAGAAGAAAATGAACAAAAAACGTCAAAACAGAGGATATACAAGAGGAAATAACCCTAAATAAAGAAGAAATGAATCGAAAAATATCTTGTAATGCATTGGAAGGAATTACCACTCCTCAAACTCTCAAGATAGAAGGACATATCAAGAATAAAAAGGTAATAGTGTTAATTGATTTGGGTACTACCCATAATTTTACTCATTGTAAGATAGCTAGGGAATTGAATTTCTTCCTATATCTAACACCAGAGTCTGAAGCGATGGTTGAAAATGGAGGAACCATAAATTTCTATGGAAATTTTTATAATACCAAGTTATCCATAGGATAATATGTATTGAATATTCCAATGCTTTCCATTCCAATGGGTGGTGTTGATGTTATCCTAGGAGTCCAATTGTTACAATCTTTGGGTACAATAACTTTTAATTTTCAAGAACGTCTCTTAAAAAACAATTGGTAAGGAAAGGAGGTTGAATTATTGGGTATCATTGGGAAACCAGGAAAGATAATCGTCTCTAATGGCATGAAAAATATTCTAAATAAAGAGAAATGGGGTGTAATTACACAATTATGTTCACTAAAGGTTCAAACATCAAAATCATCTATTTCTCTAGATCTCCAAAAAGTCTTGGACAACCATTCTAAGCTTCAAGTAGTGGAATATCACATCGAGCATCAAAAACAAGTTCTCCAGATATTAAAGTATAACCTCACTTTGGCACATAATAGAATGAAACAATAGGCATATCAACATCACAAGGAAGGAACTTTTGATGTCCGTGACTAGGTATTTTTACGACTATAACGATACAAACAAATGTCCCTCAAGAAAGCTATGAAGTATAATAAATTATGACGAAAGTGTTATGGTCCTTACAAGGTGTTGGAAAATATTGCTACAATGGCATACAAATTAGAGCTTCCTGCATCTCCTCGAGTGCACCCTGTTTTACATGTTTCATCCTTAAGGAAGGTTATATGTGAAAATCTCCTTGTTCAAACAATATTTCCAAAACTTGATGAACAAGGAAAATTCATATTGGAACCTGAAGAAGTCATAGAAACAACGACTTGACAGTTATGAAATCATTATAAGAAGAACTTCAACGTAAATCACATGTAGAAAGACCTTTGTCGACACGTTTCAAGCCAACCACTGTGGTTCATCGTCAGGACAAGTTGAAGAAACGGATCTGGCTTTGCATGTTAAATAGTCTGAGCAAGGGCTTCAACTGCTATCTTCACCAATGACTAATTTTGACTTAGGGACCTATGACTGTGGTCCCTAAGTCAAAATTAGTCGTTGGTTAAGATAGCCGTTGGAGGCTTTGCTCAGACTATTTAACATGCAGAGCTGGATCTGTTTCTTCAACTTGTCTTGACGATGAACCACACTGGTTGGTTTGAAACGCATGGAAAAAGGTCTTTCTATGTGTGATTTACACCGAAGTTATTCTTATAACTATTATGGATCACAAAAGCTCAATTGAACAAGTTATGAAATCAATCAATTTTAGAGTATATCATCAAGTGGAAGAACTTAACCATTGAAGATTCCACGTGAGATGATGATAATTTTATACAGAAGTATCTAGAACTACTCAAGCATTGACGACAACACTTTTTTGGAGGAGAGGGGCATGATAGGTCCCTATAATACTAATGTATTCCCTCATTGTTATTATAAGTGTAACCCCCTTATTGTTATTTTTGTGCCCGTGTAGTCCCATTATACTCCTATATATAGAAAGAAGGTTTGGGCATTTGAATTATCAAAAAATGATTAATTTTTTAAATTTAAAGTAGTTTCCCACTCAAAGAGGCTAAATTCGAAGTTGTTAATCTATCTCTTCTTCTATTTTCAGAGTTGGTTGCATAACTAAATATGGAGGTTCAAATGGAGAGGACAAATCAAAAGGGGGATCCAAAGGTTGAGAACACATGAAGAACGAGCCAAATAAAAAGCCCGAAAAATATCAACCCAGTTCGAGTGTCATGAATCAATCCCTATTTAAAATGGAAGAAAAAGGCAATATCAATTCTTACGATGGTGACATTGATGCTCTGAAGCTAAACCATTAGTTGCAACAACTGGAAGTTTATATCAACATCAATCAAATCAAGGAAGGGAAAAAGATCTTATTCGCGCAACTGAAATTAGAGGGCCATCCATTGACTTGGTTGGACAGCCACACAAAAACCATGAGGTTTAAGGGATAACCTCCAATGACTAAGTGGAAGGGTTTCAAAACCATCATAAGTTAGAGTTTTATCCCATTTGATACGTGGAGGACAAGCTTATTCAATGGCATTACTTCTAGAAAAAGTCTGGCCAAAGCATGCATGAGTACACCACAGGGTTCAGGGAGATGACTATAATGTTCGACATCTCTCCAAAGAACCTAGATGTGATCCTCAAGTAGTTTGGGGGTATGAACCACCATCTACAAAAGAAAGTGATATTGTTCATGCCCAAATCGGTGGATGAGGCTTGCGTACAAGAATAGTACATGGAAAAAATAGGCTTGAAGAGAGTGCAATCAAGTGGATCAAAGAAAAGGAGAAACGAGATGCTTCTAAGGAGGGGAAGAAGAAGAAAAAAAGGGGAAAGATAAGAAGATGATAACCACAACACACTAGTGCAAAGATCCTGATAACCATGCAACATCGATGGCCATACAAAGGAAAAATGCAAGAAGTTTCATCTAGATGTAAACACGAAGAACAAGAAGAAAGATAATAAGAATAATAATTTCATGGCCACTGATTCGAGTAACCAAGTTGAAAGAAAATCGGATGTGGATGAGAAGATCATTTGAATGTCATTACAAAAGGAGGTGAATTTGAGTAGCCTTCTGCAATAGGAATAGAAAGAAATGGCGAAACTCTGCCATACAAAGATAGAGGTTAAGAAGATAAATATTGATGTTATATTTGACTCAGGATCGGAGGCGAATATCATTCCGGTAGAGCTGGTCAAGAAGTTGGGGCTGGAACTTCGGTATCATCCAAATCAATATCCATTGGGATGAGTAAATAAGGATGCTGATTCGAAGATAAAAAAACAGTGTGAAATTAAATTTTCTATCTGTGTTGATTTTATTGATGAAGTATACCTATATGTGATCCCCCTTGATGTATGTGTAGTTGTGTTTCAGAGTCCATACATGTACATGCATGATGCAATATTCAGGAGGAGAGACAACTGGTATTGACTCGTCAAGGATGAAAAATCATTAATCATCAATACGCACACATGCAAGTCGAAAATCTCACTGGTAAGTGCCAACCAAGCCAAGAAATTGACTAGTTCCAGCAATACTTATGGTTGATTTTTTTTAGGAGAAATTTAGTCTGAAGAGGAGTCAATAAGAGGCAAGGCATCCATAGATGGGTGTACGAAGAAACCAACAAATTGGAGGTGTTATTACAAGCATATAAAAATGTGTTCCTAGAGTCTAAAGTGTTATGACCTAAGAGAGAACTTGAGCATGAGATCCAACTATTGGAAGACTCCCCATTTCCAAATATAAGGTTGTACGGGTAGTATATTATAGAAGGAAGTGAGGTGAAGAAATATCTTCAACATCTGCTAGAATAGGATGTCATTCGACTGAGTACATCACCATGTGGTTCACCCATCATCATTGTGTCGAATAACGATAGGAATTGGTAGACGTGTATAGATTAAAGGGTATTGAACAAAATCGCACTCAAAAACAGATACCCCCTACCTATGATAGATGATCTGCTAGATCAGTTGTAGCAAGATAAGTACTTCACCAAGTTGGAATTGAAGTATGGATATCACTAGGTTCGAGTCAAAGAATAAGATACATGGAATGCTGCCTTGAAAACTAGGCAAGGTTTATATGAGTGGTTAGTCATGCCATTTGGCCTATGTAATGCACCAACTACATTTATAAGGTTAATGAATGATGTATTGCGCCCTTTTATAGATTCATTTGTTATTGTCTATTTGGATGATATATTTGTATGTAGTGCTACCTAAAAGGAGCATATGTAACATTTGACACAGGTACAAGAAACATTGAAGAAGCAACAACTATTAGTAAATCTTAAGAAGTGCAAGTTTGCACAACAATATTTGGTGTATCTAGGGCATGTGATTGGTGGAGGAGAATTGAGTATAGATCATTTGAAGATGGATGCCATCATGAAATGATCGGTGCATACTAATGTTTCTGAGGTTGAGAATTTTATTGGGGTAGAACAATACCTGAGGAAGTTCATAGCGTCATTTTCAGTAGTAGCAGCAGCGCTCCATGGTATAACAATAAGTGATAAGAGTTTTCAGTGGGGAAAAGGTCACCAAAGGGATTTCAAAGAGCTAAAGAAGAATGTCATCCAAGCACCAGTTCTAGCATTACCAAAATTGTAGCGACTCTTTGAAGTGGAGACAACTGCGAGTGGGTATGTCATGGAAGTTGTCTTGATGCAGGGAGGAAGGCCTGTATGCTACAATTGTGAATTATTTCACTGACTATTCGTTAACTACCCTACCTATGACAAGGAATTATATTCCACGGTGAAGTTCTGGAGAAGTGGAAGAACTATCTAATGGGAGAGGAGACAGTAATCCACATAGATCACTAGTTGTTATAGTACTTGCAGGCCCTAAGTAAGCTACAATAGACCATGCATTACAAGTGGATGGGGTTTTTACAGCAATTCCATTTGGTGATCATGTATAAAAATGGAAGCACAAACACGTTGGACAACATGCTTTCAAGGCCACCAACATCAAAGATCACAAGTTTGGAGAGTCTTATGCATGTCGAGCCATTCATCCATGATGCATACAAAGAGGGATGTTTATAAGATGAGGACTTCAAGAAGGCATATCAATAGTTACAGGGTCAGATTCATGTGCATGATGGAAATAACATAGTTGAATATCACTTATACGATGGGTTACTCTATCGACTAGATAAGCTATGTGTTCATAAAGGTGAGTGATTGCAGTTGATCAGAGAGGCTCACACCTCGAAGGTTGCAGGGAACTTTGGTGTAGGGAAGATCATGAATAACTTGCAGAGGTGTGTGTATTGGCCCAAGATATAAGAGTAGGTAGCTAGGTTTGTAAGAGGATGCATGTTTTGCTGTAGCAGTAAGCCTAGTCATAGGAAACATAATCTATATCGTCCCTTACTAGTACCTACTCATCCTTGACAAAGCATTTCCATGGACTTTGTGGGATATTTACCACCAATCAGGAAGGGACATGACTACATGTTCATGGTAGTTGACACGTTCAACAAGATGTGTGTTCTGATACCTTGTGAAAATACCATGGGAAGACAAGAAGAAACAAACTTGTTGTTTGGACAAGTCTGGGTGCAATTTCGGATACCAAGGGGCATCATTTTAGACAAGGATAGAAAATTTATTAGTTCATTTTAGACTACATTGTGGGAGAAGATGGACACTCTACAACATTCCATCCACAGACATACTGGAAAACATAAGTAGTCAAAAAGACTTTGGTGCAACTTCAAGGTTGCAACCAAAAGCATCTAAATATTTAGGATGAAAATTTCATATATATACATCATTCTTACAATAGAGTAGTCGACACTTCTACAATAAAGTCCCCATTTGAGACTTCTTTTTGGATATTTTCCACCTTCACCTTTGCCTATTTCATATGGGAAGCAAGGAGGAGAGAGGAAAGATCTTATAGGAGATTATTTGAGGGCTGGAAAAATTATAGAAAAGATCAAGTAGATCCACCTACAGGTACAAGAAACACTGCAAAATTCACCATAGAAGTATAAGACAAGGCATGATCAACATCGAACAAAGAATTCATTCAAGATGGGAGACAAAGTATGGTTACAGTTGAACAAGGAGACAGTGCAAAGGCTTGGTACAAAAATCAAGGCTCTGAGGTGTGGTCCCCTTGAGATACTTGAAAAGGTGACCGATAATGTATATCGACTTAGTTTACCACCATATATCTGCATTCACTCTATTGTAAATGTAAAGAATTTGAAACTCTATGATCCTTCTATGTTAGATAAGGAAGAGGAAAAGGCCCTACCCTCTGTGTAGGATTTGGCACCAGATGCTCAGGTATAGTTGAAATTTTTTATAGTTTTGCAGAACAAGTCCAAAACTACAAGACAGGGGCAACATGACCTTTGCTAGATTGGGTTTAAAGGACAACTTCTAGACAAATCTAAATGGTACACCAGAGAGAACATGGAGGAAAACTTTCCTCACTTCATTCAGTAGAAGCTTTTTGGGACCAAAAGCCTCTCAAAATGGGGAGGTGTGATTCAAATTGGATTATTATATTGTTTTTCATTAATATCAATGCATTTGGAGTGGAAAATGTGGAGGAATCATTTCACAGGACCATTTTTACCTATGGGACCCAGTTTGTCAAAACGAGGTTTGAAACCATCCTGAAGAATTTTCAGGCATCCAATGACGTTTTGGGGGGTAAAATTTTTCCCCTTAGAGCTATACCAATCCATGCTATTCTACACTAACATATATCTTTCCAACGTCGCAATACATATGCGAATTAGAGTCTGTATGCAAAAGTTATGCAACTCATAAGTTGACCTTCTTGTTTTCACACCTATCATTCGGGGGGATGTCGCATGAGCCGTCATTATTCGTGGAAAATGTGTTAATGATGTAATTATGATGTAAAAGGCTCTAGAAAAATTTATATTGTAACTCTAGTTAAGAGTTGATGTAGTCAAAATTAGCCACTAGTAGGCTATCAAGTTGTGTTATAACTCATCCACTAGGAGGAAGATGCATTCCATTCTTTCGAGATCATTTTGTTCTAAAGCGAATAAATGAAAGTCAAGAGAGATAGAAGCTAGAGCACACATAGAGGATTTCCACGTTGTAGTAGCCCATCAGCCACATGCATTACTTCTTTGTACCTGCAACCATATTTCTAGGCAGAGAAAGAGAGCAAAGTGGCCTCACCTTGTAGCTGGGTTTTCTCCCGAAAGGGTTTCCCATGGAGCATATCTTGTGTGTTATTTTCATTCTCTACTTTTCTGTATCATTTCCATTCACATGCATGCACTAATTACAATTAAATTTATAAATCTACAATTTTAATAAAACTGTAATAGTGTAGAATCTGAGATTTTTAATATAATATTATCATATATGTTGTGATGAACTGTCGAGTAGAATATCGATGACAATTTATGGATCATTTATAGTATTGGTATATTGTGAAAGAATTATAGGAAAAAGTAATAGGAAAAACATCATTATAAATTTTATGAAGGGGAGACATTAAGTGTGCAACATTCTTATATGTTTATAAATTTTTATTTTTTGATTAAATGCTAATATCTTTTTATTGTATCAAAAGGTGTTATCTACATTTTAGTATGATGGAGGTATGATGGAAGCATGTGATTTTTGCGTTTAATATTGAGTTCAAAAGTTTTTTTTTCAATTAAATTAAAATATTTTATAATTAATGAAAAACAATGTTATACGGAGTGAAAAATCAAATATCTATGCATGTATGTATGTATGCATGTATGGCCAGTTAATTTTAAAATATCAATAATCTCACTCTAACAATGTTTGATCAGTTAACTATTGATATTAGAAGCCAAGTATCAGAAGTCAAGTATTTCACTCACTCTCAGTTATAAAAGAATATTTTAATTCCATACAAAACTAACATAGGCACATAAATCATATGGCTAGTAAATTTCTATAGGCATAAATCCAAGATGAATATAAAAATACTTACTTCTCATGTTAGTGAGATTAGAAAAAATGCTAATAATTAAAAAATAAATGTATCCTAAATTATTATTGTTTTGATTATTATTAATGAAATCAATATATAAATTAAACATCTATACATATAAAAAAAACATGTAACCAAATTTTTAACCATGGAGATTCAATCTTACTTTGCCATTTTAACCATGGAGATTCAATCCGAATTTACCATATTTGCAAATAGCCTCAATTTTTTATTTGTGCATACTACTAAGAATATTTAATAATAATCTATGGAGATTAAATCCCTGTCATCCATCTAATATTTTTTTATAATAAAATTAAAAGTTTAAAATCCCTATTCTAAAATAGACACTCCTATTTACATAATAACTTAATTTTATATCAATTTGGAGAGAAAGAATTAAAAGGAGAAAAATTTTATACTATGTTCTTCCATTGTGAGGAAGATGTATAGTAAAACTATAAACTATGTCATTTTTAAAACTAGCTTATCCCTCCTAACATTTGGTAGACGTGGAGATGAATGGATCTAGATTGGTTTTAAAATTAATATAATTTATAGTTTTTATTTCATGTCTCAAATATAGTTATGTGTTAAGTAGTAGTATTTTGTTTGCTAAATATTATTTTCATAAATTTATATAGAAAATAATATATGAATAGTAATTTATCTTGAGAAATTCGAAAAATAATACTAAAATATTAATTTATTATTATTGTTTAATTATTGAATTTAAAATTGTAAATTAATTGAAAAAACATATCTTAAACTTAATTAGTAGTATTGTAAATTCTTTGAATATTATGGATATTAAATCCCTATCATCCATCTAATATTGTTTTATAATAAAATTAAAATTTTTAAATCCCTATTCTAAAATAGACACTCCTATTTACATAATAACATAATTTTATATCAATTTAGAGAGAAAGAATTAAAAGGAGAAAAAGTTTATACTATGTTCTTCCTTTGTGAGGAAGATGTATAGTAAAACTATAAACTATGTCATTTTTAAAACTAGCTTATCCCTCCTATCATTTGGCAGACATGGAGATGAATGGGTCTAGATTGGTTTGAAAATTAATATAATTTATAGTTTTTATTTCATGCCTCCAATATAGTTAAGTATTAAGTAGTAGTATTTTGTTTGCTAAATATTATTTTCATAAATATATAAAAAAATAATATATAATATAATTTATCTTCAAAATCAAAAAATAATACTAAAAATATTAATTTATGATTATTTTTATTATGAATTTTAAATTGTAAATAATTGAAAAAATATATCTTAAACTTAATTAGTAAATGTATTCTTTTGAATAGAACCATTTCATCTATTAATTAGACTATCTCTATTTAATTCATAACCTTGATAAAAAAAATCATAAGATTTAAATATTAATCTATATTATAGTGTTTAGTTCTTGACGTATTTATTTATAATTTATGAACTTCATATATATTATTTCAGTTGTAAATTTTAATTATTGTTAAAATGTTTAGTGGGGTTTGCATATACATATTTACATCTATTAAACCATTAGTATAGAGAGTTATATTTTATATTATTTATTTTTATGTACCATAAATATAACTTGTATAATAAATTTATTGCTATGCTAAATTTTAATGGTCAAATTTAACTACCTTATATTAATATTAATCTAAATTGATGTTAAAAATATTGTTAAAGTATGATTTTTTTTTATTTCTATTAAATTAAATATTAAATATAAATATCATTGAGACTATAATTATTTACTAAACCATTCAATTTTTAGTCATTGGATTTCATCCTATTGAAATAACTACCCATAAAAGTGTTATATCTGATGGTTCCTTGTAGCCTATGATTTTAACTTTATATTTATTTAATCTATTATGTTATTCCTATAATTTTTCTAGAGATGATGGTTTTGTACTTTATATTTACATAATTTATTAATTTTTGTTTCTTAAATTTCCTTTTATAAATTAAAATAATTACCATAAATTATTTCCAACTCAAATTCATTGACATTGATTTACATTTTATATTTATATATGTTTTGTTTTAATTTGAATATTAATTAAAACAACTTACATTTTTTTTTTTTCTATATATATATTTTATGGACATTTAAAAATGTTGAGAAACTCTTTTGCATTACTTTTACACATGAAAATACTTACTAATTACATGTAAACATGTCCTCAGTATGCCTCTAAGTGCAATAAAACAATTACTAAAAATGCATAATCATAGTTAAAAATTTTGAAGTAATTTTAATATTTTTTTAATTATATCTTTTATAGATTTTATTGAAATTTAATCAAAATATATTAAAATTGCAAATTATATGAATCATGGATTTATCAATATTAAATCTCTTTATTTCAAATGACGCATCTACTGATTCGTGAGATTTACTGTACTGTCGCGAGAGTTTTTTTTTTTCAGAGAAAAAAACCATCATAGCTTATATTAAGACAATATAAAGATCTGACTTACATAGATAGATACTAACAGATTCCTGATGCTGGAAAAATCAGGTACGCCCAAGTAACCTGATGACCAAAAATATAATGCCAAATAGATCAATATCTACAGATTTTTCTTTCTGATCATAACACATTTTCCATATCGAATTGGAATGTTTTAGAGAAATATTTTGATAGCCTCAAAAAACTAAACATATCGACAATACATTTGGTATGAGACACATGTAAATGAATCAAGGACCAAATCAGCCAGAGAGGTCATGATTGGCCAGAATGCGAAACAAAAAGGAGTTCAGAGGCATCCTTGAATCTTGGAAGATATGTTGGTTCCTCAATTTCCACAAGAACCAGCTGACCAGAACTAACAAGGTATCCCAAGATGAGTTCTGCTCACTGATGCAGGGCTAACTCTGCAAGCCTAGAATCTTTTAAACACTCTGCTCATAAGCACGCATCTCAACCTTTTACCAAATCAAAAAACTCATTCTTAGGAAATCAAATTCATACATCCTATCAACGATACAATTCAATCACTTGTTGAAAAATCCCCTTCTTGGCAAATCCACTCATCCATCAGCTCTCCTCTCAATCCCTTGTTTGCTATTCAACTTTTACAATTACTTTGGCAACTGCGTTTCTCCAGCAAAATTCTGAGAATCGATTGGAAATGAACCCAATCGCAATTTCTGCTGCAAAATACTAGAGGAAGCTCGATCTATGATTTACTATATCGATGATCACACGATCCCTTCATTTCTTCTCTTTCCATCCCGTCCAAGCAAACCTTGGTCTTCTCCTCTTGCGATTTTCACGGATGCAACAGTGCTTAGGCTTGATGGGATTTAACTACATCCTCCTTCCTAGCCGCGTTGTTATTGTCAGCTCCAGTTTAGAATTAGGTTTAGGTCGGGAAACTCATCCACCGCTGTCTGCTCGCGCATCTCATGCAAACTTGATATTGCGTGGATGTAAGTGATGATGGCCACAACCCTATTGAAATGGACGATGGCGAAGGGGATCGACTTCCACGCTGATAAGCTTTCTCTGAAGAGTACCAATCATATCGTTATCAGCTTTTTTTTCCCAACTGAAGACGAAGAAATTGAGCCTAGAGCCAATCTCAGACATAACTTCACTTATGCGAATCAAACCTTCACATATAACTGTTCCACTCAACCAAAATTCCTCATGTAACCCTTCTGCCACAACCTCAAGACTAGCAATATCGTTATTCCTTTTCCCTCGCAAACGACCAGCTATCAGAGACCACCTATAACGGACAATTTATCCATCTCGGCCTGCAGCTTTTGGCACATCGAACCAGACGTATGACATCACCAGCACTGCCTGAGCATCAAACCACAAAGAACATCGTTCAAGGAAAAATCGAATGGACCGTACCGGTTGTAGAGCAAAAAGACGAGGAATCACATAGAATTGATGTGTTAGATACCGTGGAAGAAGTATCAATCGGTTCAGGATCCAACTCAAACTTCTGTAGGGTGACACTATTGTTGCATCGAGGAAGAATCACACAACCACCGTGACTTTGAATTCACATACACAGTTAACGGTCTGTATATAATTTAATCCACATGATTTAACGATATGCATATATCATTTAATCCTTAACGGAATTTAAATTTGATTTAACATGAAACCTTTGGATAAACAAACCCTGGATAAAAAAACCTTGAGTTGCAGTCACTGTAATAACGACTGCAGCCAATACAAAGTGACATCACGCCTTTTGATACACAACGGATTCACTATTCAGCGCTCCAACACACAGTTAATAGCTTATTTAACACATGCATATAGTTCAACAGTAAATCGCTTATTCACGAGAGCGCTGAGAGGAAATTGTAATAATAATTCTTCTAGCACGCTCCCCCTCTCTCTAATGAGAGCCTCTTTATTTATCATAATAATGGATAGGTCTTCTCAGACCTTATCTCTTACAAAAAGCAAGCTTTTTCTTTTTTACATAATGATTTAAAGCTTGAGGCTTTTCTCCACTCTTATCCTAATTTTAACAGAAAAACATAGAAATTCTATCCTAATTTTTTCTCCTAAACTATTTCTCTCATATCCCTTTTATTTAGAAAAAGAATATTTACATTATCTTCACTTCCCATTTTATTAAAAATAACAAAATATTTAAAATTATCACACCCCCCTTTTATCACATATTTACAAATGGAAATGGTCTTGATGCTCCTGCATCATACACCCAACCTTAAAACTAATCATGATCCCCTGATCATGTGTTCAGATCTGTGTATACCTGGATCCCATATCTTGTGCTGTAATTTTCCACTTGCCACTGCTTCTTTCTGATGTTATTCTCCAAGTTTCCATACTTTATGCTGCATCGCTCCACTGACTGTGCTCTCGCAATCTTCTGCTATCTTCCTTTTGTTACTTCTCTTTTGTTTCACTGTTGCTGGTCTCTTCCGGGATTCTTTCACCATCATCCGCCTCATCACTTCAATTTCTCTGTCTAACATATTTTCTCCAGCATCTTCAATAAAACCTGTACTCACAAAACAATTGTTACAATAAAAAATATAAGGCTTCAGTGCCTTGTACTCCTTTGCCAACATTTCAATACACTGTTCTGAATCCTCCTCCACTATCAGCACATCAATATGCTGATCCAAACTTCCCAAAGAATCCTCTGAACTATCAATCAGTCTTTCTCTCATATCATCTGCTTCCATGATGTCCTTTCCCTCTTGTTCACTACGTTGAACTCTTTCTTCTGCAATCTCCCTGTCATACTCTGGATTCTCCAACCAATATTCTAATAATGCAATTTCTTTGTAGCACCACTGAAGCATATTATCATCACCTGCATTCATACATAAACTTTAATTTTGCACAATATGTTCAACAGTATCAGCTGTTTCTTCACTTATCCATGCTATAGACTGATCCACTTCCTCAACATTCATAAGAAATTCCTCTTGTGCTATAACAGTTTCACAAGATGGCACATCCTCCACAACACTTATAATCACATCATAACTGTTAGCTATACAAACAGAAGAGTTCACATTATCCAGCTGATATGGATCTACCCAATAACTCAAGAAATCATCAATGATCTCCTCTTTTGCACCTGCAAACACACACAACTCATCAGTTTTAAAACTGCAAGACTTTTTAGTCTTGACTGATTTCTTCAGCACTTTCCTTTGATCAGATCTGCATGTGGAATCTTCAAATTTCATCTCTGGCACCATAATTCTAACTCCCTTTTTCAACAAGGCAATCAAAATTTGTCTCAACCTCCTCTGCAATTGTCGCCAAATCACTCTCTTTCCCTTCAGTGGAAAGATCCATTTTCCTTTCTGATTTTCCTGCTCTTGCAGCCATTCTTCCAGTACCTACAATTGTGCCTTTATTTCTGCAATCTTTCTTTCTCGAACTCCTACAGTCATCTCATCTCTGTGGCATTTCTTTAAACCTCTTCCTCCTCTAGAAAAACTCCCTCTGCCTCTGGCAGACTGCTTCCTCATGAGCTTCTCACTCATCATGAGTTGTACTAGCCTCTGCAACAGCAATCTCTCTTGCTGCCACTTACCTCACCAAGTTCTCCTCACTCAGTCTTTTGGTAAGTACTGGTTCAATGTCTCTGGAACCTCTTGAGCACTCTCTCTGCTCTCTCTAGGCTATCTCTTCAACTCACCTTCTTCTTCAGGACACTACACTTGTCCTCCTTATCCAGCCTTCAGCTCAATGCTAGGTTCACTGCCACCTTCTTTGAAACCATAAAATTAAATCATAAATTTCAGATCAAAAAGGTCATCTCACCTTTAAGATCCTGCATGATCTTGTCTTCTTTTCACTTTTGCAATCTTCTTCACTGCAATTGTGTATGCTTACAAATCAAATTTAAAAATTTCATCTTTCTTTCAATCATTCATCACACTTAAAAAAAAAAAACACTTCAATTCTCAGCTGTACTCGAAAAAAAAAAAAAAAAACAAACAAACATCTTCAATAGAGCATTCTAGCTCTGATACCACCTGATGCAGGGCTAACCCTGCAAGCCCAGAATCTTTTAAACACTTTGCTCATAAGCAGGCCTGCAATAACCAGGATATTTAACCTCTCTGCTGATAAACATGCATCTCAGCGTTTTACCAAATCAAAAACCTCATTCAGAGGCAATCAAATTCACACATCCTATCAAGGATACAATTCAATCACTTGTTGAAAAATCCCCTTCTTGGCAAATCCACTCATCCATCAGCTCTCCTCTCAATCCCCTGTTTGCTATTCAACTTTTACAATTTCTTCGGCAACTGTGTTTCTCCAGCAAAATTCTGAGAATCGATTGTAAATGAACCCAATCGCAATTTCTACTCCAAAATACTAGAGGAAGCTCAATCTATGATTTACTATACCGATGATCACACGATCCCTTCATTTCTTGTCTTTCCATCCCGTCCAAGCAAATCTTGGTCTTCTCCTCTTGGGATTTTCACGGATGCAAGAGTGCTTAGGCTTGATGGGATTTAACTACATCCTTCTTCCTAGCCATGTTGTTATTGTCAGCTCGAGTTCAGGATTAGGTTTAGGTCGGGAAACTCATCCACCGTTGTCTGTTGGCGCATCTCATGCAAACTTGATATTCCGTGGATGTAAGTGATGATGGCCACAACCCTATTGAAATGGACGATGGCGAAGGGGATCGACTTCCATGCTGATAAGCTTTCTCTAAAGAGGACCAGTCATATCGTTATCCGCTTTTTTTTCCAACTGAAGACGAAGAAATTGAGCCTAGAGCCACTCTTAAACTTAACTTCACTTATGCGAATCAAACCTCCACATATAACTGTTCCACTCAACCAAACATATCTCCACATATAACTGTTCCAGTCAACCAAACTTCCTCATGTAACCCTTCTGCCACAGCCTCAAGACTAGCAATATTGTTATTCCTTTGCCCTAGCAAACGACCAGCTATCAGAGACCACCTATCACGGAAAATTTATCCATCTCGGCCTGCAACTTTTGGCACATCGAACCAGACGTATGACATCACCAGCACTGCCTGAGCATCAAACCATAAAGAACATCGTTCAAGGAAAAATCGAATGGACCGTACGGGTTGCAGAGCAAAAAGCCGAGGAATCACGTAGAATTGATGTGTTATATACTGTGGAAGAAGTATCAATCGGTTCAGGATCCAACTCAAACTTCCGTAGGGTGACACTATTGTTGCATCGAGGAAGAATCACACAACCACCGTGACTTTTAATTCACATACATAGTTAACTATTTGTATATAATTTAATCCTCAGGCTTTAACGATCTGCATATATCATTTAATCCTTAAGGGAATTTAAATTTGATTTAACATGAAACCTTTGGATAAACAAACCCTGGATAAACAAACCTTGAGTTGCAGTCACTGTAATAACGACTGCAGCTGATACAAAGTGACATCACGCCTTTTGATACACAACGCATTCACTATTCAGCGCTCCAACACACAGTTAATAGCTTATTTAACACATGCATATAGTTCAACAGTAAATCTCTTATTCACGAGAGCGCTAAGAGGAAATTGTAATAATAATTCTTCTGGCACGCTCCCCCTCTCTCTATTGAGAACCTCTTTATTTATCATAATAATGGATAGGTCTTCTCAGACCTTATCTCTTACAAAAAGCAAGCTTTTTCTTTTTTACATAATGATTTAAAGCTCGAGGCCTTTCTCCACTCTTATCCTAATTTTAACAGAAAAACATAGAAATTCTATCCTAATTTTTTCTCCTAAACTATTTCTCTCATATCTCTTTTATTTAGAAAAGAATATTTACATTATCTTCACTTCCCATTTTATTAAAAATAACAAAATATTTAAAATTATCACACCCCCCTTTTATCACATATTTACAAATGTAAATGGTCTTGATGCTCCTGCATCACTCACTCCACCATTTGATGCCATCCTGTATAGAGGAGAAAACCCGATAAGGAAAACCAAAAGACAAAGAAAGTTCATACCAGATATGTAGAGATGAGACACATTGGAAGATCATATGTAAATTAGACTCAGCCGCATTCTGACACATGGTGCATCTGCCCGGGCCCTGCCAACCTTTCCTTTGAAGGACCTCCCATGTAAGGTTCCTGTTCCAGAAGACTAGCCACGTGAAGAAAAATATTTTGAGCGGGCATGAGACCTTCCATAGAGAAGGAGGAAAGATCAGGTGAGTGTTACATGATGGGCCAGAAGACATTGAGGCATATAAATCCTTTACACGTATTGGCAAAGGAGATCGAGGAAGAGCCCATGCCATAACATCCCTAGTGTCTGAGCGATGAATCGCCAAGCCATCTAAGATTTGAAGAACAGAGCTCCAAAGGGGATGAATGGAGAGAGGCAGATGTAAGTCCTCCCCGTCCTTCCAGACAGGAGAAGTGAAAGACCATGATTTAATCAGCTTATCCCACGTAAAAATACCTTTTGAGTGGAGAAAAGAAACCAAACTAAGACGGATAGTGGAAACCAAACCATTGACTATTGAATCAAAACCAATGAGGATGCTTGAACCCGAGAAAATCTTCTAACGGAAGTTTTCCATGAAGAAAGGCTGAATTTTCCTGAAACTTTGCCAGATAGCAGACCCCCTTTTAATGCCCAAAGATTTCCTTATGTACCAGTACTCCATACTTCTTCCTTTTAAATATTTCCTATTTATGAACTTGCTCCACAGGCTGTCACCAAAGATACCTCTAAGGAGAGATTTAAAAAGAAGGGCTCTTCCAAATGTCCTCATGTGTAAAACACCCCAGCCCCCTCCCTTTCTTGACTTAGAGATAGATTCCATCTTTACTAAATGAAACTTTGACTCATAGGATCTCCCTCCCCATAGAAAATTTGCAGCTAATGAGCACATTTTGTTAATAACAGAAGTAGGGAGTAGATAAAGATGGGCCCAGTAGATCGCCAGTTGAGATAGGACTGCCTGTACCAAGATAAATCTACCAGCTAAAGGGAGGAGTCTCGACTCCCATCCGGAATTTTTTTTGTAGAAGCGATCAATAAGCCATTGCAAGTCCCGGTTGTTGCTTCCTTTTGCCTTCAAGTTAAAACCCAGATATTTGATACCTTTCTTGATCAATGCCTGGCTGATGCCAATCATAGCTGCAATCCATAGCACTGTCTCCATATTAGACTCATTGTGATACAACATAGATTTGTCCTTGTTGATGACCATTCCAGATGCTGACTGAAACTTTCCTAGGATATTGTTAAGACATAACAAGGATGCTTTGCAAAGCATGGCGAAAATGAGAATATCATCAACAAAAAGATTGTGGGATAGGAAAGTATCCTTGCAAATCTTTATTGGCCTACATCTCTGTTCTGATACTACTTTGTTGATCTGTAAGTTGAGTGAGTTCATTACCAATATAAAAAGCATGGGGGAGAGAGGACAGCCCTAGCGTAATCCCCTCTCAGCTAGAAAAAAAGTTGATGGGATTCCATTTATAATGACTGAATAATTTACATTTTCGATGCACGCCATTATCCAGTCAATGCCTTTAGATCTCAGCCCAATTTTTGCCAGCAAGATTCTCAGGAAGCCCCAGTCACGAGAGTTATCCTCTTCAAGGTTATTTTTCCGATCTTGCCGATCCGCGAGATCTACTATACCCAGGGCGATCTACTGTATTGCCGCGAGGGTTATCCTCTTCAAGGTTATTTTTCCCATCTCTGCTGGGCTATCTATTGTTGGGCTAAGCAATCTACTGCAGGGTTGGGCGATCTACTACCGCAAGATCTATGAGAGGAAGCATTGCTGCTCGGCGATCTACTGCTAGATCTAGGGCTTTATCTTTAGATCTAATGGCTTAAGCATGGTGGTGGTCGATGAGATTTGAGCCATTGCGAGTGTGGCGATCTTTGGCGAAGTCTTCCATCCTGGGATGCTTGGCATTGATCTTATTATTAGCACTGTTAATGAGTCTCAACACGATCTCCTGAGCTCTCTGCTTCGTGATCTAAACTTCATTAAATAGGGACAACATTGCAAGAAACACTTTGACATTGATTCCAGATGGCTCCCAGTTTCGCTAAGATAATTGCTGGCTTAGTTCCATCCGCCTCTGGGGGGCAAGCTCCTGCCCATATTGTTAGTGAAGCCCTAACTCCCACTATCCAAGTGGTCCAGGCCTCAATCGATAAGGCTTTGAATTTTTCTGAATGTTCCCTAATCTATTGGTTCAATGGTTTTTGGCCGCGACTGACAGCTCTCCAAAGTTTGATCTCGGAGGTATAGAAGCTTGTCATTTCTGATCAAATTATTATCTACCCTTGTGCTAGAGGTTTCTTTATAGTGGATTTTGAAAACCCAGAAAGAAGACAATGTATTCTAGATTCCAGCCCTTCGTTTTGGGAAAACTCAGTTCTATTCATGAAGCCATAGAACCCATCATTTGATCCTTCAACAACAGTCATAACCTGAGCACGAGTTTGGGTGAGATTGCCAAACCTACCCTTGCATCTCTGGAATTTCTCCTCACTACAAGCCATTGGAAATGCAATTGGGAAATTTTACTCCAAGTGCCTAGAAATAGAGGAATATGCCTGAACCACCTATGCACACATCTATGTGGAAATGGACTTCAGCACCACATTCCCAACTGAAATAAACCTAACAAGTAAAGACTATGTGTGGAACCAGAAACTCGATTATGAAAGTGTCCTCTTCAGATGTCGATCCTGCTTTAAGACAGACCATCTAGCCAAAAATTGCCCAAAAGCCTCCTAGAAAAATTATGCTAGAAAGAATCACCACAAATCTACATTGTGGGAAGAAGCACAAAAGGAACATTACACTGTCATCAAGGAAGAATACTCTCAAGAAAACTCTGAATCACTAGAAATTGAGCAAGAAAGAAACAACTCTCAAGACAAGCACTCGGAAAGCCCTGTCCAACAACAAAAAAGTGAACTCGACAACCCCTCAAGCATCAAAGCACATCTCCCCGACCAAACTTCTTCTCTAACTATCTTCAAAAGGAAGAACACAACAGATTGCGAAGCTAAGACACGAATGCCCCGAGAATCAGAAGAGATGAAGGAGATGCAAGATAAAGGAAGTTAGAAGACCATAGAGAAAAAAAAAAGCTACAACACCAATCTTGCCAAGAATGACGAGGAGCCAAACAATTAAAAACTAAGAAAATTATAGGTTCGATAGACCAATTTGGTCTCAATGGACGTTAACCACCACCACCGTCATCATAGTCATAAATTTAGAACCTTAATGGATCTATATTGTTTATATATTAAAAAATTATATAAAAATAAATAATTTTAAATAGAAAAAATAATTTAGTTAATAATATTTTTAAGAACATATTGTTATTTAATTGTCTTAAGGGTTGTCTAAATTAAATAGAAGTCCACCAGATCGTTGAGTGAAATATATAAATACAAGTAGCCTTGTTAAAAGAGGTTCACTAAGTTAATTCCTTACATCTCAAGTGGTAGTTATAATTCTGATCCATTACGGCTATCTATTCTATTAAAAAGTACATGTCAAAGGCCCCGGTTAGGATTTGAATATGACATAAAGTATATAGTGACGAAACACTATAATTATTTTGGAAATTTAAAATGGTTAAAAAGATTTTTAAAAACATCTTACAAAGAAAATCATGTAGTCAAAATAAACCTCCACAATAAATCATATTTAACTTTAATAAAAAAGGGAAAAAAAATCTTTGATTATCTTGTCGATAAGGCGTCAAACTCGTTTAAGAGATCGTTGTCTGGCCGTATGATTGTTGTATCTCATCATGACATTGGAGTGCTTTATTTCGCCTTCAACCCACTACTGATCATTCTTAATTATGATGCTTCACTGTTTTGGAATAATGATCGCTAGCATCTATTATTGACGCACCAGTGGCCAGCCGGAGTCATCGATATGGCCAATTTGAAAATAACAGCCTCCAATAATCTTCCATTCTTTATATTTTTGATATCTATTATTCACGCACCAGTGGCCAGCCGGAGTCATCGCTATGGCCAATTCGAAAATAACAGCCCCCAATAATCTTCCATTCTTTATATTTTTGATAATGTTGAGTGAGCAAACTATGGTTCATAGAATAATTATGGGATGAAATCAGGGCTTATTATAAATAGGGAGAGGTGTCTCTGTGCTTCCCAGAGCGGAAGTAAGATGATGGTCGAGAAGAGGAGGGCGTTCTGTGTTTTGTGCGCAGGAGAGATGGCACCGTCTTTATATATCTCATCCCTCGTCTTCACTCGGTTCGAGATTGAGATGAATGAGCAGTAGATGTATGAGGGCAGTGTCTTTTCTCTGGGCATGAAACCTCCTGGTCCTGGTCCTATCTATCTTTCTTTCATTCACCATCTTTGGTAACTTATGTTTAGTGGATTAAGGTTTGTCAACATGTGTTTTTTTTGGTCAATTATGTTATTACTTAATTTGAATAATTATTGACCATTTTTAACCATCTATGTTTATTGCATCTTACAGCTTCCAAGGCTTATTTTAGATACACAAAAGCTTACCTACATATTTTTTTTTGCCAATTATATTACCAATAATTACCCACTCAGTTTGAGAAGAATGAGTAACTAATGTAACTCAATTTGAGAAGAATAGATAAATGATGTATGAGGGCAGTGTCTTCTCTCTGCACACGAAACCTCCTGGTGCTGGTCCTATCTATCTTTGTAATATTAACCATCTTTTGCAACCCACAATGACTGCTGCTGACTTCTTTGGCTTGCCATAAGACAGATTTTCTGTGAAGGTGTCCTAATATATTTGTTACATTTCAATTTTTCTTTTTTAATTACTTTTTCTCTTAATTATGAAGTATGGGTAATTTTGATGATCCCATTTTGATTTGGTAGGAACTTTTTTCAGAAGAAAAAAAGCATAATATTTTTATATTGAGTTAATATAAATAACAGAGGTACATATAGCTGAATATAGATCAGGAGCCGGGACCAGATATGATCTTATATAATAGAAAACAGCATAATTCAGAAAGCTAGTATATAGAGACATTGTATATATGATGAGTCATATATGGAGAGATGCAAAAAGCACAGCATATGCATAGATCAGAAATATTTACAAAATCGCTAATATTCATCAAAGTGAGGCAGATAAATTCAAATATCAGTGGAACCATAGACCAAGGTCCATGTGGCAATGGTATTGTGCAGAATGGATTTGGACTTATGTTTAACGTCTTCTTGAACTCCTGTACACTTGAACATGTCTATCTAATCGAGTAGGGTAGATGATGAGAAAATGTAGTTAATGATTTCTCTTCTATTTCATACTATCACATGTTTGATTGTATAAGTAATTATTCATTTTAATTTTTTGGAATACAACTAGATGTTAATGTTGAATTTAGCTAATATCTAATTGGTACACTGAATCACATTTAAAAAAATAACGTTTTCAGCGGAAATTTAGTAATCTTTAACTGCGTTCTTATCTATCTATGTGTGCCATTCATCAGATTATTCATGCAGCCAAGACAGCGTTAATGGGTTACTGTTTAAGTGAAGAAGAGAATGAATGTGCATCGACAAAATAAAGGAGTGTCCACTGTTAATCGGGAACTTTGCTTTATCTTTATTGAATAAATTAAATCTCTCACAAACAGTAAAGTTAAATTGATTGTTAACTATTTTGCTGCCTCTTTATTAAATACATTAAATCTACAATCAAATCAATAATGTGTTCACTACAGTATATCCTATTCCTACTCAGCCGAAAGGCCGACCAGGATTCTGGGAAAAGCTTTCAGCTAGATGGAACAACACTGTTTACACTTCTCTCCACTTACATTTTTTCATTTTGTTGTGGGAATAGTCAGTTGTCTTTTCTGCATTTAAATTTAAATCTTATATAATGTTATCATGTTCTTGTGATTAATGTAATTATTTATCTTAATTTTTTGGAATAATAGATAAATGTGGTTAGTGGGGATAGTTAATACAATTGATTGAGCTTTAGAGGCTCATTCTACAGTCCTTCCAATATGATGTGTAACACTCTAAGTCAGTAATCAAAATAGAAATTTTGGTCATTTCTGCCTAAATATAATAATAATAATAATAATAATAATAATAAATTATACAAAATATTTAAATAATGCTTAAATTAAATCCCTTTGGCGTACATTAATATTTAAAATGGATCTATATTAATATAACTTTTCCTTTTTTTTTTCTTTTCTCTTAAATCTATTTCTACAATTTTGGTATAAAAGTAATTTACCTTCCCTAGTAGTAAATACGCACCCATTTCTTTGTACGTGTTTAGATCTCTTGAATACAGAATTTTGGTTGGCTACGATACAGTGCAAACATTCCAGTTGAAGTCCACTGTTTGTTACTTTAAGGTTGCGACCATTCATTTTGAGGATTAAAGAGGAAAAGATAATAGATTACGAAGACGAAGATGATGATAATGACATGCAGTGAGATAAAGATGAAATGATGATCTATCTCGTGAATTTGTTTGAAAGGCTGTTATATATACAGACAGGAAAAAAATTGCACCCCAATTTAAAATTAACAGTTCGTTAAATCATTTAGAGCTTTGCAAACTTGATCACTTTGTTTTGGTGTACTGATATTTTGTTTTGTGTTGAGAGTTGTATTTTATAGGTTGCTATGATGAAAAGAAATTCTAGATATGTAATTTATGTCTCGTTCAATTTGGATTTAGAAAGTAAGTATAAAATATTTATGAAATAAAAAAATAATATTTATTATTATCAAAACCATTATTATTTAAATTAAGTAAATTATAAGATATAATTTAGTTTCAATGATATTATAATTTATTACGAAATATATAAGTAAAATTAAAATAATCTTATAATTTCACTATTTGTTATATAAAAATAATAAAACAAATATGCAATATATTAAATAACATATTTTTTATTATTATTAATTTTATATTAAAAAATATGATCAAAGCAAACACTTATATAGATTTCAATATCAATAATACAAAAACAATTTAAAAAGTTTCTTATGGATAAAGTTGGGCTTCCCATATATGTGATGCAATTTCTCACTCTCAATATGCTAGCTTCGCTAGGTTCATAAGTAGTACCCCCTACTCTTTCTTTGCTCATAGTCACTAATTTATCAGATGCATCCATTTCCTTTATCCCAAACTTGGGAATCAAGATACATTATCAGATTCATCCATATTTCTGGATACTTTATTTTTTATCATTGTCTTGGTATCAATAAAAATGATCGTGATATTTCTCACACACAATGTTGTTGAGTTTTCAATTACTCACAATGTATACTCTTATATCAAAAAACAATGTAAAATTTCAATATTTCACTGACTAAATATGTGTAACTTTAATATACATTAAGTTACTAAACTTATTATCTATCTATGAACTTTATATACTAAAAAGATTAGTAAAAGAAATGTATCATAAAACAATATATCTTAAAATTTCCGTGAACTTTAGATACCAAAAAGATCAATGAAAATAAATATATAATAAAACTTCCAACCTATAAACCAACATATCATAATGTAATACATCAAAACATTACAAATTAAAATTTTCATATCACTTTACAACTTAAATATGTTTTAGAGAGTATGCATTGCTATGAGTAGTTTTATTTATCCAATTGCATATGATTTTTGAGTCACCAAATAACTGTAAATGATGGCAGTTTTTGGATAATGCAAAATGAATGAGATTTTTAGTCGCAATGAGCTCTACAAAGTTATTTGTCCCCCTTCCCAGTCCCATTTGTATTTTAAATACATAGGATACAGAAAGATGAAGTGTGCCCCCCCTCCGCATCGAGCCTCCTGAGCCTATCCATCAAAATATGCCCATGGGTGAGCTCAGTTGATGACTTTTGGTGTTATGATCCTATGGGTTGACTCGTTGTCCTCTTCATGTATGGAGTTGTATTCAGCTAGTAGCCTGGTGGTAATGGAGGTGAGTGGGGGGGTCTTTGATGAAAAATGGGTTGGTTCGTGGCAATCCATATGGCCCAACTAATAAGAAGCGAGATGTTTTTTTGTCTGAAAGATTTAGCTGAGCACTAGTTGTTCCAAGCTTCAGAGAGATGAGGACCCTACCATTTCATTGCAGAAGAGATCGAACCAAGGAAGCTATTCCATAGTTCTTATGTGCAAAGACAATTGAGAAAAAGGTGCTTGGTGTCCTCATTGTCACTTTTGTAAAGATGGCACTAGAATGGCCCTAAGAAAGATCTTTTCATCAAGTTAACCCCCTTCAGGACTTTGTTGTAGAGGATGGACCACATGAGCAATTTTGTTCAAGAGGGCGCCTTCAACTTCCACATCTGCTTCCACCACTGTGCCAGTTCCTGTGGTTTGTGCCTCTCCATTAGTACTTGGTAGCCTATATTGGGGTATTAAATACCATGTTTAGCATGTGCCCAGATAAGCTCATCCTCATCCTTGGTTATTCTGATGTGGGCCTCAATCAAAGAATTTGTATAATTACACCATTCCTGCTGCCAACATCCAGGGATTTTTAGATTGATGGCAGTTCTTTAAGCTTGTTGAAAGATGGTAGTATGTGCCTCATCTTTGATCTGATTAATATGCATAATGCCATTGGCCTGTAAATGTTCTCTCAGGCCCTCAGTGAGCCTGTGAGTGTTACCAAAACCCACCCAGGGGTCTGAGCTAATCTGTATCTTTGTCCCCGATCTGATTCTCCATGTCAAGCTGCTCCGAATGAGCTCCTTAGTGTTATTGATTGCCTTCCAAATAATAGAAATGTTACTCATCTTGGTGTCTTATCTGATCCAGGCTTGCACACTTGATGGATGAATGTATTTGGACACTGCTACCTTCATCCAAAGACTATTGTTGTTAAGTAGTTGCCACCCTAACTTTGCAACCAAGGACTGTGAGAAGGTATCCAGCCTCTTAATGCGCCATCCTCCCTAGCTCTTTGGTAGGGCCAGTCCCAGCTCGTCCATGCAAAAATTCTCCCCGGTTGATTCCCTTTCCACAAGAACTAGCAACATGAGTTTTGTAGGTGAGCCAGGATGCCTCTTAGTATCCACGCCAATGCCATCCAATAAACTGGTGTAGCTTCTAAGACAGCCTTGATGAGTTCCAACCTCCCCACCTTGGAGAGATATTTGTGGTACCAGATGTTGAGTCTCTTCTCCACTTTTGATATGAGCCATGTTCAGTCGGTTATCTTGTATCCCAGGGGTTTTAGCCTATATCCCAGATATCTCAACCCTTCTTCAATTGGCACTTCTGCAAAAGTGAATCTTCTGAGAGAAAATTAGATCTCGTGCTAAGTGCATCCAGTGGTAGTAATTGTAGATTTTGCTTCATTTAACACCATGCTTGTGGCATTTAGGAAGATGCTAAGGGATCAGTGAAATGCAGTGGTGTCCCCAATACCCCCATTTAGGAGGATCGATACATCATCCACAAACAACAAGTGGGTGAGGGTGTAGTCTTGAGTAATTTTGGTTCCCCTTATTTTCCCTTGTCTGCAATCCTCTTCGATGGTTTGGTGGAGACCCTCCATGATAAGAAGGAAAATTAAAGGGGAGAGTGGGCATCCTTGCCTAAGTCCTCTTTTCACGTGGCAGAAAGGGGAGTTTGAGCCATTGATGAGCACGTTGAAGGATACATTCATGATACAACACAGGATCCATTTGATGAAGGAGTAGGGGAAGCCAAGATGGGTTAGCAGCATATGAAGGTAGAGCCAGTTTACCCTGTCAAAAACTTTAGACAGGTTGATCTTCAATATCATGCCTTTGAGTTTCCTAGTCTATATAGAGTGGAGGAGTTCTTGTGCAGTTCCAACTGCCTCGTTGATTTGTCTATTCTGGAGGAAAGAAAACTGTTCCAGGGAGATATCGGCAGAGACTATGGGATCGAGGCGATTTGCAATAATTTTAGCAATGATCTTATATATGTAGTTGCATAGAGAGATGGGTCTGAAGTCATCAAAGGAAAAGGGTTTATCAGATTTGGGTATGAGGGCTATAAATGCAGAGTTGAAGCTCTCCCACATTCTACCCCTCGATCTACATTCTTCTATCAGTCACAAAAGGTCTATTCCCAGAATGTCGAAAAAAGTTGTGTAAAACTCGACTCTCCATCCATCTGGTCCAGGGCTCTTGTATTTTTTAAACCATTTGAGGGTTTCTTTGAATTCCCCCAGACTTACCTCCTTAGTCAGATTCTGCTCCGCTTCCTCATCCACAAATTTGGGGAAAGTTTGTGCAATGCGCATGACCTCCGCTAGGGTGGCGGTTGGGGACTCCTCGTAAATTCCTTTGAAGTGTGTACTTGCTAGTGATGCAAGTCCCTGGAAGGTTTTTACAGAGGTTCCGTCCTCCTTCTTGAGCTCCCATATAGTGTTAATTGCCTTTCTCCCATTTGCATGTCTATGAAAAAACTTAGTGTTATCATTTCCTCCTTTGAGCCAAATGGCTCAACTACGAAGCATCTAGCACTCCTCTCTGTCTTTCAGTATTTGTGCCCTTTTTGGAGGAGGGCATCCAACTTGTCCTTTTGTTCTTGTGAGGTAAGTATCCCCTCTGAATCCTCCTCCAGTTTAGCTATTTCTTCTTCTGCTAATTTGAGCTGGTGCTCGTCTTGTTCTTTTTTCCTCCTAGCCTACTCTTTTGAAAGCTCCTTCAGGGCATTCACGTTGCGTGCAAACCCTTCTGCAATGAGGCCTTCCGAGCCCACTGGGTGGGCTTTCCAATAGTCACTGACTGCCTTCAAATAACTAGCATCCTTTAACCATGTAGAGTTGAACTTGAAGGGAGCCTTTCGCTTGTTATGGGCAGATTGTAGTTCCAAATAGATAGGCCTATGATCCGAGACTGCCCCCCCCTGAAACCAACCCACTCTCTAACATGATAGCCTGTATTTAGCAGAGCTTCATGAATGAGAAAACGATCCAATATTACAGCTAAACTAGCCTCTCCAGTTCTATTGTTCCTCCATGTAGGTTGGATCTTTGCAGTGGGAATGTCAATGAGATTGTGGGAGTCAAGTAAATTCTCAAAGAGTACCGACAGAGAATCCGTTTGAGCATTAGGTCCCCATGACTCCACATAGCCATCGAGAAATTTAGATCACCTCTGAGAATGATATTATCTCCTTGCATGGTGGAGGAGGTGAGCAGATTCCTCCAGAAAGCCTCCCGATCTCAGCAAGGCCCATAGATATTGAAGACCCTTAAATAGGATTCGAGGGTTGAGGGTAGATGTCAACACCCAAAAACCCTACCCCTCCCCAGACATTTATCAGCTTATTAGAATAGGTGCAAAAGCCTATTGATATCCCCCCTAATCTACCTATCGCATCCAAGGAATGAAAGGACCAGTTCGGGAGCCAAGATTCTAGGAGGGGTGAGATGGAACTAGCAAGTCCAAGTGTTTCTTGCAAAAAGATGATGTCCACAGGTTCAGTAGATAACGGTTGTCTCAAGGCTAGTTTTTTCCCAGGGCTAGCTAGCCCCCTACAGTTAAAGGAGAGGATTTTCATGGAGGGAGGTGGGAGGGGGTATCCTCTGCTCTAAGACCCCAAGGGATTTTTATCTGTCTGTCTGAGACAATCTCTTTGCCAGCCCGATGTTTAGCCTTGGTGAGATGGGAAGGCTGCCCATGGGGAAGATTTGGGAGATAGGGAAAGGGAATGATTTCGAAGACGACCACATCCTTGCCATGTGAGCGAACCTTAGAGCACGTTGGATAGTGGTGGTCCGTGTAGGGGAAAGGCATTTGAGGGGAAATATGGATGGACTCCGAAAGAGAGGGTTAGGGAAGAGGGTCCATGGAGGGAGGGGTTGCCATGGGGTAATGTAAATAGGGGAAGGAATGCTGTGAGGGGAAAGGTGGGGGAAGGGAGGTCAAGGGAGGGGGGAGGGAGCTCATCGGATCGCCCACAGGGTGGGAAGTAATGACATGAGTATGTAATGTAGATACATTAAGATTATTACATGCAGAGATAATAGAAGGGCAGATAGAAGGAGTCATACCCATGGTAAAAGCATGCCCTGAAGTTGCCCGAGCTCTCGTCAATGGCAGAGAGGGTGGCCTGAGCGGAGCTTTTCACCGCTTCTTACTAGGACCTAGGTCAGCTTCTTCAATTCCCTCGACTGCATCTTGTATCGCCTGTTCCATTGATGGATACACTTTCTGAGTTGGCTCCGAAGAGGCCTCATTATGCTAATACTTTTCCCTTGTCCACTGTCCCCTTTTTGGGTTCAGGAGGCAGTCCCTGCATACATGGCCGACCTTATGGAAGCATCGGCACCTATAGGGCACACCTTCATAGTCCAAAATTTGCTTTCTGGTGAAGTTCCTCCACTGGATATTGATAAACTCTTGCGGGCCTCCTCATGTATGCATGTGTACTAGGATGCGTCCATAAGACATCTTTCCTGTGATGAGGTAGGATTTATTCGAGCCCATATACGAACCGAGCGAGTTCCCAATTCTCTTAAAAATCTCTTCTAACCAGAAGGGTGGTGGAAGCCCTAGCAACCTGACCCAGATTGGTCCTATCCCTGGGTGTTCAAATTTTGGATCGAACAGCAGCGACCATTGCTTCAAGTTGATGGGAGCTTGGTCAAAATGCCAGTATGAGGATAGTACCTAGTTTGTATGGTCTGGTCAAGCAAACCTGAAGGTGAACCAACCCCGCACGAATTTCTGTATGGTGGGTAGATCTGCAAGTCAATGGCCCCATACCTTGGACACCCATGCGTTTAGTCTTTTAGCTGTCTAGTTCTAGCCATCAATCCTTCCGACCAGGACCCTATCCGTGATATCCATGGATTCCACCAACTGTAAGTCTTCCTCCAACCGTAGGATGACATCATCTATCTTCGATCTGAAACACTTAGCCTTCATCCAGGGCCTCGCCTCCTCCGGTAGTGGCACCCTCGTATCCAAGTTGCTTCCAAGGTTAGAGGGATCCTCAGGGCCAAGTAGAGGGGACGATCGGGTGGTGCCTGTGAGGTCTAGGGTGCTGTTAGGGTTTCTAGGGAGGGGTTCAGGACTGTGAACCAGAGTTGGAGGTACCAAATGTGAGGGAGTTAACGAGCAGTGCAAAATGGAGGAAGGTTCGCTTGTGAGGTGAATGTAAGGAGGGTTAGCCCAAGACTCTGAGAGGTTAGGGTTTAGGCAGCCCGTAACAAACCCTAACAAGGACGTGGAAGCCGGCAGGGTGGAGAGGGACGGCCAGGTAGGGGGAACGTTTGGTAGGATGACTGGGCGACCAAATGGCCTTGAGATCGGAGGCAGGTTAGGAATGGCCTCGTTCAACTCATAATTGAATGGAATGCAGTTTGCCCTTTCAGAATGCGGCGATGTCCAGACTGAACCTTCTGGCAAGGGATCCTCCGAATAGTCGATGATATCAAGGTCCATTGCTATTGGGGGAATGCTAACGCCAATTGCGTGTAACCTACAAGGAAAAGTGATGGCGAGGGGGAGGTAGCCCTAACGGAGAGTCGTGGTAATGGTAAAAACCGACACTGTAAATCGTAGTTAACCCTCTACAAGCTAGGAGAGCAGGGTTAAAGGAGGGATGACCACAGCCCTGGGACCAAACTACGTGGTAACCCTATTGCTTGCCATCTACTACACATGTCTGCCTCCACGTCCGGTCAGTTGTACTTGCCATGGCCATCATGCTTCAGAGCCATAGCATCCTCCTATGCTCATCTTCGTTAATACAGTTTTCATTAAACGAGTGTGACTTAATCTCCCATGAGTTTCATAGTGATTCCCGTGAAGAGTAATTAAAATTTAGTTATATTATAACAATAATAAAATGACAACTTTAAATTGATCTTTGAAGTTTTTTGTGAGAGGTTTTAATGCTCAAAACCTATAACTTCTAACAATTGTTGAATTAATAAATTATTTGAGATATGATATTTCTGAAAAGTTTAAATAATGAATTATACAATAAAACTTCATTTAAATTAGTTATGAGTTATTGCTCTTACTAAATATGTTACGAGATCATAGGTTAAGTAGGGGTAAAGCGGGTAACTAATAATTGATTGGATGAATATTAGTTTTTGGTTAAATGTTGAGGGAAATTTAATAATTAATTTTTTTCAAAACTAAAAGTGATATTAACGAGTTAAAGATTACACAATTTTAAAATGTGATATTAGCAAGTTAAGGGTTACACAATTTTAAAAGGGAAGAAATGAAAATTAATGTAATTTAAATAAAATTTTAATAGGTTCCAAATTATAAAAAAATGATAAGATTAAAAAAAAAATTAAAAATAATATTAATTTATATAAGTGGAATTATAATGAATTATGTAAAAGAAAGAATAAGAGAAACAAACAATAATAATGATACAAAGATTAATTAAAATTATAACCTGATTTAGAAAAAGAATAACCAATACGTAAAGAGAAAGGAACGCTAAATAAACCAAAGAATAATAATAATATAAAAATGAAAGTAAACTAGTAATGATTAACCATTAAAAAGATTAAAATTATTCATACTAGATTATATATAATAAATTAGAGAATAAAAGTATATAATAAGTTTACAAAATACAAGGATAAAATTATAACTAACAGTAAATAAAGGTTAAAAATGGAAACAAAGGTGGAACTTACGAGAATAATATTTAGGGTAATATAAAATAAGCATATATAAAAATGATGTACGAAATATAAATTTTAGCATAAGAAAGTTAGATTAGAAAGAAAGAATTTGAAATTAAAAGTAAATAATTTTGGGCTTTTACATTTTGTATTAGTTAAATAGTGGATTATATAAACAAAGAAAGAATAAATAAGAAAACAAAGTTTATATGTTGTTGTTAAATATAGAACATTGTTTTTAGCCCTATGGGGTAGGCGAGTTGGTAATCACAGTGTGGTAGGAAGTTCCTTAGAAAGGCAGGCTCCGTATTGAAAGTCACAAATTCAATTCCCAGTTTCCCAAAGATTGACCTCGTGTAACGGTTCCTTAAGAAGGCAGACTCCATAATAAAATTATAGAACAATGTTGACCTCGTGTAATGTGATAAGGTGACCTCGTGTAAAACAATGTTGACCACGTGTAATGTGATAAGGTGACCTCGTGTAATGTGAGAAGGCAGGCTCCGTAAAATTATAGAACAATGTTGACCTCGTGTAATGTGATAAGGTGACCTCGTGTAATGTGAGAAGGCAGGCTCCGTAATTGAGTTCAGTTCCAGTTTCCAAGGGGTTGACATCGTGTAATGTCTCTATTAACAAAAAAATAAAATTATAGAACACTGTTGACCTCATGTAATGTGAGTTCAGTGAGTTCAATTCTAGTTGACCTCGTGTAATGTGATAAGGTGACCTCGTGTAATGTGAGAAGGCAGGCTCCGTAAAATTATAGAACAATGTTGACCTCGTCTAATGTGATAAGGTGACCTCGTGTAATGTGAGAAGGAAGGCTCTGTAATTGAGTTCAATTCCAGTTTCCAAGGGGTTGAACTCGTGTAATGTCTCTATTAACAAAAAATAAAATTATAGAACACTGTTGACCTCATGTAATGTGAGTTCAGTGAGTTCAATTCTAGTTTCCAAGGGGTTGACGTCGTGCAATGTGAGTTGTGAGGCTGCTCTCTATTAACAAAAAATAAAATTATAGAATATTGTTCTATTAACAAAAAATAAAATTATAGAACATTGTTCTTAAAACAATGTTCACCTCATGTAATGTGATAAGGTGACCTCGTGTAATGTGAGAAGGCAGGCTCCGTAAAATTATAAAACAATGTTGACCTCGTGTAATGTGATAAGGTGACCTCGTGTAATGTGAGAAGCCAGGCTCCGTAATTGAGTTCAATTCTAGTTTCCAAGGGGTTGACCTCCTGTAATGTGAGAGTTGCGAGGCTGCTCTCTATTAACAAAAAATAAAATTATAGAACATTGTTCTATTAACAAAAAATAAAATTATAGAACATTTTTCTTGGATCATGTTCTTGGATCATGTAACGTAAGTTGCGAGGCTGCTCTGCACTAAAGTTCATGAGTTCAATGTGTAATGTCTCTATTAACAAAAAATAAAATTATAGAACACTGTTGACCTTATGTAATGTGAGCTCAGTGAAGTTTCCAAGGGGTTGACCTCGTGTAATGTGAGTTGCGAGGGTGCTCTCTATTAACAAAAAATAAAATTATAGAACATTGTTCTATTAAAAAATAAATAAAATTATAGAACATTGTTCTTGGATCATGTAACGTAAGTTGCGAGGCTGCTCCGTACTAAAGGCCATGAGTTCAATTCCAGTTTCCAAGGGGTTGACCTCGTGTAATGTGAGTTGTGAGGTTGCTCTCTGTTAACAAAAAATAAAATTATAGAACATTGTTCTTTGATTGTAATGTAAGTCCAGTTTCCAAGGGGTTGACCTCGTGTAATATGAGTTGCGAGCCTGCTCTCTATTAACAAAAAATAAAATTATAGAACATTGTTCTTGGATCATGTAACGTAAGTTGAGAGGCTGCTACGTACTAAAGGTCATGAGTTCAATTCCAGTTTCGAGGGGTTTACCTCGTGTAATGTGAGTTGTGAGGCGGCTCTCTGCTAACAAAAAATAAAATTATAGAACATTGTTCTTGGATAGTGTAACGTAAGTTGCGAGGCTGCTCCGTATTAAAGGTCATGAGTTCAATTCCAATTTCTGAGGGGTTGACCTCCTGTAATGTGAGTTGTGAGGCTGCTCTCTGTTAACAAAAAATAAAATTATAGAACATTGTTCTTGGATCGTGTAACGTAATTTGCGAGGCTCTCCCCAGTTGCCGATTCCTCTATTAACAAAAAATAAAATTATAGAACATTGTTCTTAAATTTCAATGAAGATATTAAGATATTAAAATAATTATTGAAGTAAATGAGAATAACCAAATTTAAATATAAATATGAAAACTAATAATTTGGAACAACATCTTAGTTAGTAAAAATATACTTCTATAATTATAAAAATACAAATGGACCTATACAATAACAATTCATTTAGTGTATATTCTAATAAAGTAAAAAATAGTAACATCTATTTATGTAAACCATGTAATAACATTCGAATTTTACAAGATAATTAAAAAAATTACCACTATCTTTTAAACATAATTTTCCAATAGGATTCATTGGGAGAAAACGATTAACCATACTAAAACACACATAAAGAAAGGCATAGGACCACCTTTTATACCACAAACCCTACGATATTAAGATCTTAAAATATAATTACATCTCTTAGTTAATAAAAAAATAGGTATACTTGTGCATTTCAACAAATATTTTTTATTCTAGGAAAGCTTTATTTAAGTTAAAATGCATTAATTCAATGTAATTTTTCAGGACTTCTGGATTAATATATTTAGAAATTGGCATATACACTAAACCAACCAATTGAAATTTGAAAATATATTGAAACAACTGGAAATTAAATTGAAAATGCTATTGAAATAGAAAGTATTTCAATAGAAGATGAATTTCAAACATGAAAGTTTAAATTAATGTATTGATTTAGTGTATATTTTATATCATTCATGGATGAATCTATTTAGAAATTGACATGTACACTAAATTCAATAAATTAAATAGAGATTGAAATTGATATTGAATAGAAAATCGATATGTACACTAAAATTAACACATCTAGAAATTGATATGTACATTGAAATTAAATCACTGATTATAAATTGATTCAATATATATTTTTCACCATTTAACATTGTTAATTTATTTCTTTTTAACCCATTCCTCATGTAATTCTTGAAATGTATATCTAAACAATACTTTCTATATTTTCAACAAACTAAGAAAACTAATTAAATTTAAAATGATTTTATTCATCTCAAACATATGCATAAACATAGCTTTTATTATTTACAAATTATGTCACTCTACTAAAAATTTGAAGAAGATAGATTTACATTCATTAGTTTCTACTATATTTTTAAGGATTCAATGTCTTAATCATTTGATTGGTTATTATTTAATATATTGGTCAGACATTTCAGAATATTATGTTCATATCAAACTTATACATATACATAATGATTATCTAAAAATATAAGCTATTGTTATGATTGAAACCAATGAGATATATCTTAACTTTGAATCTATCATGCGTTGAGAGGGATCAAATCTCTGAAGTTGCTAAAAATTCTTAAATTTTTACACTCTAAAAGGAGGTTTGTATCTCAAGGTATTTGATCATGTTGAGAGTGATCAAATCCCTCAACACTCTAAAAGTTCATCCCTGGATGCTTTAAAAGTTTATAAAGTTTTACACTCTCAAAAGAGGTTTGTATTTCAAGTTATTTTATCCTTAACCACACATGATAATTCAAAAGATAAGAAATTTTTACACTCTGAAATGAGGTTTGTATCTCAACGTGTTTGATCCTTCTCATATGATAATTTAGAAGATAAGACGGATTTGCATTTGTATCTATTAAATCAATGCTAGCGCAATTTTCCAAGATGCAATGAAAATGAATTTTTGGTTTATAAATTAATTATCATTTAAATTAGGGTGCAAAGATCATAAAATGTAAAAGAAGGCAATGGAGCAAAAATTATCTTTCTTTTATATATCAATAGAAATATTTTTATATTTTATATGAATAATATACATGTTTCAATCTTGAAGGACTACCTAGACTCAATAATAAGCTTAAAGTCATTAAAATGAATTTCATAATATCAATTGGGAAGATTGAACCTAAAAAACGATCATAACAATTATAATACACCCAATAATACTACACATAAAATAATATAATATAATATAATAATAAAAATTAATATTTATTTTATATTTACTATACAGAATAAGTGCGTTCATTTTATTATAGAATTAAATGTTATTATTAAAAATATATCATTAAAAAAATATATAAAGTAATTTTAAATAATGATTATAAAATATTTTATTTTTATATTAATTCGATTGTATATATTTCTAGGTTAAATATAATTTTTTTTTTGAAATTAAAAATATTTTTTTATAAATATAAAAATATATTAATAATTTAAAATCTACCAATATTGATTAAACATAAAAATCTAAACATTTCATTATTTTAAAAACTTATCTCTTTTTCTTCTAATGTTGTAAATTAATCCAAAATTTTATTATATGAAATTTAAAGGAAACATATGCAATGATTTAATATCTCATCTTGAATATAATGTAAGCTAAGTATATGGCCTTAATAGTGTGTATACGATATCCTATCTTTAATATAAGGTAAGGTAAATATATGGTCCGATAGTGTGTATACAATTATTGACATTATTTTTAACTAATTACATAAAGTGTACATTCTTAGAATCTTTTTATTTTTATTTTTATTAAATAAATATGTGTTTGATTAGTGAAATTCGTAAGTTGGGATGGTTTAGTCGTTTTCATTGGTTACAATTATAACTATTAGGTGTACCATCTTCCTACTTTTAATGGTGACACATGTTAATTACTATTATTATTTATATACATGTTATTCTCTTTTTAAATCCAATCAATTATGAAGTTTAAAAGCGCTTTTATAAGTGAGATTAACGTTTTATAGGTTATTTTTCGAATAAACTACCAAAAAACTATAACTTTTAAATATTATAAAAAAAATAATGTAAAAATATATTATCTTATTTTATATCATTTTATTATAGATTTATTTATTTGCTTTTAATCCAAGCAATTATGAAGTTTAAAAGAACTTTTATAAGTGAGATAACACATTTTATAGGTGGGTAAGATAAAACAATATATATTATTGGTTTGGAAAAAAATTATATAAAAGAAAAATAAATACAATATTGTTTGATAATATATAATTATGTTTGGAGGTAGGGATGACTTATGAGGAAATTTTAGATTTTGGGGTGGTTGTAAAAATTTTTGGTTAGGGTTTTTGGTTAGATTATTATATGGCTTTCAGTGAATTGGTCTAATTCATATTTAATTTATTAGATATAGTAGACCCATTTCAATGCTTGTGTTATTATTTGTTGATAGACGTTGATGTGATAGAATTGGAAGTTTTGGTGCTAATAGGGAGGGGGAAAGACCCTAGGGTCATGGCAAGTGAGGGTGAGAATTTTCAATCATTGAAAATGTATATCCATTTGGTGCCATTAACTATCAAAGAAAAGGAATTTACTCTAGAGGATGAGTTGAATAATGGAATCTTTTCTCCATTTTACATCAAAACTTATGAGACATCTCCAAAGCCTCTAGGATTTCGTCCATTGATGTTGTCCATTGTGAAAATTGATTTAGAGGCACATTTTAAGAGGGAGGTTTTGTGGGGAATTCTTTGGATGTGGGAGAATTGACAAGCTCAAGAGAGTTGGGTGTTGACAAGAATAAAAGGAAGGAGAATTCGATACATATCAAGAAGCGTGGGAAGATAATTAATAATGACAAGGGGAGGGTTAAAATTATAGTTGCTAAGAATTTACAAGTTGGGCAAGCTATAGATTATGTAGGGAAAACCTCGACTGGATGTTTTTTATGTTATCCCTCTCAGACATTTCTATTGCGGCTTGTGTAGGGAACTTGTGGGAAAGGCTATTAGGCTATTGGCTTATTTCCCAAATACAGGTGAATGGAATGCTTTTCTTCATTTTTGATATCGAAGAATATGTAATAAAGATATTAATTGGCCAATGGTTTTGAGAAACTTCTCTACTAAACTTCAAATTGTGGCATCCTTGTTTTGGCTCATGTTAGGAAGTGATGACATATTTTCTATTATAACTTAAACTCCCCAAACTACCTTTAGAAACAAAGAGTTATAAGTTTATGTGCAATCTTTGGAACTATTTGGTAGAGAATCTGAAGCCAACTTTTAATATACAATGTACAAATTTGTGGTCAAATTCTTGGTAAATATTATCATACAAAAGGCATGGTTGAGGCTATCAATATTGAGAAGGGATACTAAGAGTATACACAAACATTAAACTATGGAAATATCCCATTTTATATATGTACAAGATTGACCATGTGGTTAAGGATTATTCTAGGTTGTTTGTGAAATTTGGTAGAAAAAAACATCTCCACCCCTAAGGACAAATATTAGAAATGAAGGGCCTCTACATAGAAATAATATTTCAATGGAGTTTATTTCCTGCATAAGTGAGCATGTGGAGTGAAATAAAGAGGAGCAGAGATGATGGACCCTAACTCCAATAGAAATATTTCCATCAATATTACTTGATTCATCAAACTCTTAGAAAAAAGGTCAAATCCCCAAAATTTTGAGTCTACTCATTTCAGATAATGGGAGAATTTAGAGGGAATTGGGGATGGAATTTTTTTTGTGAAGGAGTGTAGGGAGGAGTCAAAGGCTGGGAGGACGAGGAGATAGGTGGAACTTATTTAGTGTATTACTGCTGATGTAAGTGATTTCTATCAAACTTTTATGGTTTTAATTTCAAAAAACAATTTAAGTTTGGACAAGAGTCATAGGGTAAAATAAAGTTTGATATCTTGATGAAAAATGCAAATATTAAATTTTATGAATGAATGTTATTTATTTTACTTATTGTTTATTTGAAAATATAATAGGGTCCAACACATGATTAGTTAGGATACCCAACTATTAGGGATGATTAATAATTAGTTGTAGTGTAATAAAGGGTGGTTTTTAACTGGCAGTTGTCATAGCTAAAAATACTCCATAAAAAATAATGAGAATTCATAACCACCAAAAATTGGCATGAAGGGAGAGAAAACTCATGTGGTGGAAGCAGGAAAGGAAATTACAATAGAAAAATGAAATCTCAAAACAGAGGTTCCACTGGGAGAGGAAGATTGGACTTGATAGAAGAAATAAAGATTCAGACCTTGAACTAGCAGGACATTGCTAGGGTCTCGGGAGGTGAATTATAAAACAATACTGATATGATTCCTAACATAAGGGTTTCCTTAGTCTCAGGGGGAAATGTAGAGATCAGAATTCATTGGTTGGGTGGATCATTCATGCTCCTATTATATTTCCAAACACTTAGATAAGTAAATGAATTAGTGTATCAAGGTTTTTTAGATAATATATATTTTTGAGTTATTTTTATATTAACACACCTAATATTAAGGATGAATGCAGGTATAGTATTTGGAATTTTTTTTTCTGGATAAATGTTTTATCTCAGTTAGAACATTTGTTCATGTTCAATTCCTTTTAGATTAAATAGAAAAATAATTTATGCACACGGTTTAATAAAAAGAAACGATATGTGTACATAACTAGGGTTAGCACGATATTTGATAATATTAAAGGAAGGATTATATGTAATTCCTTAAACCATTGCAGTCCCTATTTAACAAACCCCATGGAAAAAGTTGATGAAGAAACTCGAGTCGAGGAGTCAAGCATCAAATTTTTCTGTATCAAGGGGGCCTAGGAACCAAGTATGAGATTAAGTAAAAGCTATGATGCAGGAGCATCCTTGACCTCAGGAAATATTCATTATGCAAAATCAAGTTCTTGTTTGAGTTTGTAATGTAGGAAAATAAGTGTTGTTACTCCCATGTAATCTAACCGGTTGATACACTAAACTAATAGTTGTTGCTACTCCGGTAGGTGTACTTTATCAAAGAATCAATTATGTTTGAGTTGTTGACACTCCCAAGGTCAAATTGATAATACTCCAATTGCATGGACTTGTTGACACATCCAAACCCATAATTATTGTTGTAGAGAACGACTATTAAATGCACTATGACAATGGAATGTGAGTCACAATTTTCAAATCGTCCACGTACTGTGGGGAATCAAATCGAATCAATTCCAGAATGTGAAAGGGTCAGAAGCATGAAATGGATTGATTTAATTTTGGAATGAGAAGAGGTCAGCAACAAGGTAAATGACTTGTTTCAATTTGAATGTGAAGAGGTTAGCAACCTGAAAAATAAATTGTGAAAACAATGAAGAAAAGGGGCTTTTGGGAATTTTTTTCTGCAACTTGTGGATTTTTGGCTTTGGTTTTAGGTGTTGCATAGTTTTGGAGAAGATATGACTAGATGTTGTAAGATTTAGCAAGGGTGTCTTGACTCTTGTGTGTTATTGTTGTGTAACAACGTAGGAATTGTAAGCGCTTTGAGGACTCCACTCTCAAATTTGAATTACCGGTATGTAACAACACATTCTGTATGAATACAACATGTTTGAAGTTGATTCTGACCCTTAAGTAGTCTTAAACTACTCTTTGTTTATGCCTTGCAGTTTAGTTATTTCAATTAATTAATATAGTATCCAAAACTGGGGCTATGCACTTTGTAATGGAAATCCTAATTGTATAGTTGGTGTGTGAAAGCTACCTAACCCACAATTGCATTAATTGGTATCATAGTGGGATTTCACTATGGGATTTCCATCTTGAATGGCTTCATCTAATAGGTACCAAAAATCCTTATTTGGTCGTTGCTCCATAAGAGGATTGAAGGTACAAGTTGTGACACAAAACCAGGGTTGAGGTTTGTCGATGTTGGTGAGACATTTCCAACTAGTAAGAATATTGTCAAGGACAAGAGGAGAAAGATGAGGAGGTGCAGGAAATTGAGAAATGGAAGAGCTTAAACGAAGAATAGAAGGGTTAGAGCATAGAAGAAATGGATATGTAGAAGTAAATTTAGAGCCCGAGGAAGAGATGGATGACGAACATGATGCGAAGGAGAGAGACACGATAGAAAGGTTGATTTCATACATAAAAAATAGAGGTACTGAAAGAGTTGGATTCTCTTATTATGATGGAAATATGAGATTTGATTCACTGATTGATTGGATTTGAGAACTCAAAGGATACTTTGAGTATGAAAACATTCAGGATCCAAATCGAGTGAGATTTTCCATGATGAATTTGAAGGATCATGATACACTATGGTGGGATATGCTATAGAAAGTCAGAGTAATAATTACCTAGAAAATATGATTACTCGGAAGAAGATGGTCACAAATATCAACGAGAAATTTTTGCATGTTAACTGATAGTAGGATTTTTATAGACAAGTTTAGAATTTAAGACAAAAGGAAACCTATGTTTGTGAGTACATCTAAGATATATTAAAACTCACTTTGATCTGGTATAAAAGAACCATAATTCTAAAGAATTGCAAGGTATGTGAATGAAATAAAATACTTTATTCAAGAGAGAATGAGTATGCATTATTTTTGGACTTTTGATGAAGCCTATCGCATTTCCTTGAATGTAGAGAAAAATTGATTAGGAAAACACAACAGAGAGGTAGATGAAGGGGTTTTAAAGGATGTGAAAAAGGAAGAAGAATCCACCATTGGTCAAGGTGGTAAAGGGGGAAACAATGCTAGGAGAGGGATAGGTAGTCTCAGAAGAGGAAAGGGAATGTATGCAATTACTTGTTCTCACTATGGAGTTGAAGCACATAATAAATTTGAGTGCCTAGATGGAAACATTTCAGGGAGAAGAGGTGAAGCAAAAACACCAGTTATCGAAGTCAATGAAGTTTTTGTTGCTCAAGAAACTGTGACTATATTGCAACGAGAATAGGGAGAAAATTTAATGTTTCACAAGGTGCTACTTAAACCTGAGAAAAATATAGTAGAAGAGCTAGAAAAAAGAAGCAAAGTTTTCAGAACTAAATGTAAGGTCGAAGGAAAGTGTTGTAATTTTCTTATAAATGGTGGAATTATAGAAATTTTAGTGTCCACTAAAGTCATGGATAAGCTAAAACTCAAACATTTAGTCCATCCAAATCCTTACCGAGTATCATGGTAACAAAAAGGACAACAAGTGACTATAACTAGACAATTCTTATTAAAAAGTTGAATTGGCATCCTTCAAGAGAAGGTATTGTGTGATGTGGTTGACATGGACACATGCCATATCATTCTTATAAGGCCATGGCTATTTGATAGATAATTTTACCATGATGGTTAAGAAAACACATATGATTTCAGGACAGATGGACAATGGTAGAAGCTCACACCAACTGTGGAGGAAGAAATATAAATTTATTGAGGTATAAGCAAAAGTAATAGGAAGATCATAATGTGTTTAGCAAAGGAGTTTGTACATGAAGTGATCCAAGTGGATATTGGTGGCTACTCTCCTATTCCACTTGGACCCCAAACACTCTCTCTTTTAATTTTTCAGTTTCATTAATTATAACACAATTTACTATTTTTTTAATTTTATTTTTTATTTACTTTTATTTTTTATTTATTTATTTTTTCATTTTTTTAGATCTTGAACTTCTGGAGCCATTTTGAGGCCCTAAATGACATTTTTAGGGAAAACAGAGAGACCAAAAAAGTCTCGAGGGGAAATGCTCGTTTGTTTTTAGCCTATTCTTCAAGATATTCGAAACGAGGTATTATGATAGCCAAACAAAGATCGTATGCCAAAGTTAGGACACTGGGAAGTTGATGTACCAATTTACCCAAACGGGCCCCACAAGTTTGATGCTTCATCTCCTAGGATTAGGTTTTTGGATATTTAGAGTTTTCCTTTATTTCTCAATAATAAATAGGCCTTACAACCTCATTGTAACATAGTTCAGAGGCATGTAGCCGCCACATCTCTTCTCAAAGATAAGCTACCATCACTTGAGCTAGTTTATTTCCATTCTACTTGTAAACATATTTCAATATTTTGATATTAACGAAATCATGTGTTATTTCTATTGTATTTCTGTATTTATGGCTATATATGTAATTTGTTGTGTTCCATTTTATGTTCAGATCTATGGTATCAGAGTGGTCTGCTCTTTCTCGGTTTTTCTTTGCATGTCACCAACGAGGTGAGGGTATAAGGAGTTAGGACTTGATCTGGTTGAACCTTTGCAAGACCATCCTCGCAAACCCTGACGACTTCCCATGGTGGAAGAAATAGAAGACGAGGGGGTAAGAGATCCTTTCAAAATATTGCTTGAGGAAGCCCTCAAGCAATAAAGGAACACGATGATGTGTAACTTTGCTGAGATCCTTCAACGACTATCCATAGGTGACACATCTTCATCAAGCAGCCACTCCGGAGGTGCCACTCCTTTTAAGGTACAAGCTAACTTTGATATTCCCCTATTTGAGGGCCAAATAGATCTAGATTTTCTAGATAAATTGTTGAATCTGTTGGAAGGATATTTTTCAGTTCATGACTTTTCCAATGAGGAAAATATTACTTTTGCACTTCTCAAAGCTGCCCCACACATCAAGGAATGGTGTGAAACCTACTGTGAACAAAAGGATGACAGGGAATCCTAACTATTTTCAATAGCACCCACTTGGGATTATTTCCGAGACGCCATCAAGGAACAATATTACCATGTCGGGGGCTATGAAGATAAATACATAAAGTGGACCACGCTATGGTAGGGAAGGGACCAAGATGTGTCAGAGTTCAAAAATATTCTCCACACCCTTCGCACTAAGTTGGGTATCAAGGATTCTGAGTGGCATTTGGTACTCAAGTACCACGGTTGTCTACACCAGTACATCTAGGACTAGATGGGCTTCATCAATATGACATACTAATATGTTGTTGAGATTGAGTATAAGTTTAAATAGAAGAAGCGAGACTTTGGATCTATGAATTTGAAGCAAAGAAAAGGCACCCCGAAACCATAGAGCGAGGGCCAAAGCCAAGGCAAGGTGGCCATGGATAACTCGTTGAAGTCGCAAGAAAAGAACAAAGCGATGAAGACAAATAAGGAAAATGGTAAATGGTGTGAATTCCATAAGAGCTCCACTCTCACCATAAGTGAGTGGTGGGCCAGGTAGTCACTGGTGGCCGAGCTGAAGGCTTTTGAATTAGATGCAGGTTCTGACTTTGAGCTAGAACCCAACAACAGGAATGAAAAAGGGAAGTAGATCATTGATGTGGAGCCCAGTGCCACCGTGGCCACCACCAAAATCTAGAAGAATGAGCCTAAATATCCAAAGGAGGAGGAATTTCTCTTCCACTTATAAATGTGGGTGAAAGGTTCTTTGTTGCAGTTCATTATCGACATCGCGAGCCAATAGAACCTCATTTTAGCAGAGGTCATGAAGCAACTCGGCCTACCGACGAAAACACGTCCATAGTTGTACACCATTGGGTGGCTTCGCCAAGGACGAGATCTTCATCTCAGCCAACAGTGTCACCTCCCCTACAGCATCAAGCCCTGCATGGATGAGGTACCCGGTGATGTTTCTCCTCTTGAAGTTTATGATGTATAATTAGGAAAACCATACTTGTGGAAGCGACATGTTGTATATGAGTCTAGACCTCGCTTTGTGATTATTACTTTGGAAAATAAGTTGTACATGATAGTAGACATAGCCCCGCCTACCGCAACATCTTTCATCACTATAAAGAAATGCAGTAAGCTCATTTCTGAGACTAGGAAATTTGTTTTCATTATGGTTCGCCCTGAGGGCAAGAAAATTTTTGTGGCCATGGCCTCTAGACAAGGCTCCACCACACAAAAACCACAAATGACAAGATCGTGGAGGAGTATAGGGACATTTTCGCCTCACTTGCAGGCATACCTATGCACTTTCAGGTCAAGCACTCCATCGACCTGACCTCAGGAACGCTACTACCCAATGGAACAATCTATCAACACTTTGTTCTAAAAAAGGATGAGATCAAGAGGCAGATTCAAAAGCTGTTCCAGAAAGGGAACATTAGGCCAATCTCATCACCTTGTGGGAGCCTGATTGTACTGGTACAGAAGAAGGATGAGACATGTAGATTCTTTATTGAATATCGTGTGCTAAGCAAGACCAATGTTTGGAATAGGTACTGAATCCCACTGATTGATGACCTTCTGGACCAGCTCAAGGGGGGGAAATATTTCATCAATATTGAATTGAAGTTTGGTTATCACCACGTACCTATCAAAGCCTCTAATGTGTGGAATATTGCTTTCAAATCCAAGGAGGGCCTTTTCAAATGGTTGGTCTTGTATTTCGAGTTGAGAAATGCCCTCGTAACCTTCATGAGATTAATGGACGACATGTTGCTACCCTTCACCAATGCATTCGTGGTGGTGTATTTAGTTGATATCCTAATCTTCATCCACAGTTAGGAAGAGAACCTCTGCCATATTTGGCAGGTCCTTCAAGCCCTACGAAAAACAAAAGTTGTGTTCCAATTTGAATAAATACACTTTTTGCATGACCCAAGTTCAATATTTGGGGTGCATATTGATGAGCAGGGTGTGCATGTAGACCCAACCAAGATACAAGGCATTCGAGATTGACCAGCCCAATCACTCTAAAATATATCCGCAGCTTTCTAGGTCTTGCTGATTTCTACCATAGGTTTGTGTTAGGGTTCTCCCATATCACTTGGCCTTTAAGTCAAGTCACCAAGAGAGGAGAAAAATAAAAAAAAATTGGTCTGAAACCCAAGAGAATGTGTTTTTCGAGTTGAAGCACTGCCTCTTCTCTGCACCAGTGCTCACATTACGAGGCCTGCAACAACCATTTCAGATTGAGACAGATGCCTCCGACTATGGTATTGGTGCAATTCTTACATAGAAGGGGAATCCATTGGCTTACAACAGTGAGACAATTTCAGACACAGCCTAAAAGTATCCCAATTATGACAAAGAAATGTATCCCAATGTGTAGGCCTATCATCAATGGAAGCATTACATTTTGGGGATGAAAACGGTCATCCACACAGACCACCAATCCCTTCATTTCATACATACACAAGGGAATATGCAAAACAATCACCATCAGTAATGGTCAACATTTCTACAAAAATGCATTTGAACATTTAGTATAAGAAGGGTAGCATCAATAATGTTATAGACTGCCTCGGTCAACCATCAGTCATGGCACTGAGCAGTGTGCTCAACCCCTGTGGGCATGAGTCTTTGAGTGGCCACATCTTTATGGGAGCGATCCAGAATTCAGAAACACATACTTGACGCTCCTCCAAGGTAAGGAAGTTCCAAATATTCACCTCGAGGACGCATTGTTATGCCACCTAGGATACATATGTCTTCCTTCAAGCAAGCATGTCAAAATGATTTGGGAGGCGCACTATAACGGGTCGTTGGACATTTCGAAGTAGAGAAAACAATGGAAGTACTACATGACTATTTTTATTGGCCGAACCTTAGTTGGGATTTTCAGAGGTACATTAAATCTTACACTGCCCATGCCATTTCTAAACCAACCATCAAGAAGCAAAGACTATATACTCTTATGCCTACTACTAGTCGACCTTCGGAATCTATCTCCATGGATTACATGTTGAGCCTTCGTTCTACTAACCATAGTAACGACTGCAGTTTCGTGGTGGTTGATTGATTCTCTAAAATGGCCAACAGAGGCAACTACTAAGCTCACATGTTTGATTATATAAGCAATTATTTATTTTAATTTTTTGAAATACATGTAGATGTTATTGTTGGATTTAGCTAATATCTAATTGGTACATTGAATCACATTTAAAAAACAAAAATTCCTAGAAATTAAGTAATATTTAACTGTGTTCCTATCTATCTATGTGTGTCATTCATCATATTTAATCATGGAACCAAGAGAGCATTAATGGGTTACTGTTTAAGTGAAGAAGAGAATGAATGTGCATTGACAAAATATAGGAGTGCCCAATGTCATGATGATATAAAAGGTTTAAGTTAACCAGGAAATTTTCTTTATCTTTATTGAATAAATTAAATCCCTGACAAACAATAAAGTTAAATTGATTGTTAACTAAACCACACTGTTGACAATTATCTACACTTACATTTTTGCTATTTTGTTGTGGGAATGGTCTGTTCTCTTTTTTTCTATTTAAATTTAAATTTTATATTATGTTATCATGTTATTGTTATTATTATTTTTTTTTAGAGTGGTACACGAACGCCCTAGTCAATGGGTGGTGCTACGTCCACAGAAAAATCTCGGTTGACACCCCGTGGCTTACTAGCAAGGATTGAGCCGAAGGGCTTCGAGGAGAATGAACCTTGTGACCTCCCGATGGCAAGGCACTGATTTTGACCAACTCAGCTAACCCTTGGGACTATCATGTTATTATGTTCTTGTGATTAATGCAATTATTTAATTTAATTTTTTGGAATAACTGATAAATATGGTTAGCGAAGATAGCTAATACAACCCATTGAGTTTTAGAAGTTCATTTTACAGAATATGATGTATAATGCTATAAGCTAATGATCAAAGTTGAAATTTTGTTCATATCTACCTAAATATAAATTTAAAAAAAAAATAAAAAAACTAAACACCAATATAAAATATTTAAATAATACCTGAATTAAATCTTTGACTCATATTATATGCTTATTTAAAATGAATATATGCCAATATACCTTTCTTGCTTGTTTTTCTTCCTCTTATATCCATTTCTGCACTTTTGGTGTAATAGTGTACCTTCCTAGTAGTAAATAGGCATCCATTTCTTTGTACGTGTTACACCCATTTCTTTATACGTGTTACAGATCTCTTGAATAGAGAATTTTGGTTGACTAGGATACAGTGCAAATGTTCGAGCAGGAGATCAGGAGGTTGCCACCATTCATTTTCAGGATTAACGAGGAAGATAAAATAGATTATGAAAGACGAAGACGATGATAATGACATGGAGTGAGATAATGATGAAATGATGATCTATCTCGTGAATTGTTTGAAAAGCTGTTATATATACAGAGCGGGGAAGAATTGCATCCAAATTTAAAATTAACCGTTCGTTAAATTATTTAGAGGCTTGCAAACTTGATCACTTATATTTTTCGTTTTAGGCGGTTATATGTAGAGACAAGAAGAATTGTTCCCAAATTTAAAATCAACCGTTCGTTAAATCATTTAGAGCTTTGCAAACTTTATCACTTATATTTTTTTTGGTGTATAGATCATTTTTTTTAAGCTCAGAGGTGTATTTTATAGGTTAGTATCATGAAAAGAAATTGCAGGTATGTAATTTATGTCATGATCAATATGGATCTAGGAAGTAAGTATACAATATCTAGTAAATAAAAGGACAATATTCATTATTATCAAATCTTAGTAATGATTATTTTTATTTTAATTAAACAAATAATA
>APFE031162127.1:21387-33679 GCA_000404065.3 Pinus taeda | reverse complement strand
ATTAAACAAATTATAGGATATAATATAGTTTTCATTCAAATGATAACTTATTAGGAAATACATAAGTAAAATTAAAATAATCTAATAATTTCACTATTTAACAAATATATGAATAATAAAAAAAATATACAATATATTAAATAACATAGTTTTTGATCAACTTTATATTAAAAATTATAATAAGCAAACACTTACATAAATTTCAATGCCAATACTACGAAAACAATTTAAAATTAAAAAGTTTTTTATGAACAAAGTTTGGCTTCTCATATATGAGAAGGTGATTTTCGAGGCAATAATTTCTCATTCTCAATATGTTCAATATTCTCACTTCATAAGTAGTACACCCTACTTTCTCTTTGCTCACAGTGACTAATTTATAACATGCATCCATTTCCATTTCCTTTACTCTTAACCTGCCAATCAAGATAAGTTATCAGATTTATCCATATTTCTAGATACTTTATTTTTGATCATTACCTTAATACAAATAAAAATTATCGAGATATTTCGCAGACACAATGTTGTTGAGTTTTCAACTACTCACAATGTAATGGGTAACCTTAATATACATTAAGTTACTAAACTTATGACCTATCCAAGAACTTTATATACTAAAAAGATCCATGAAAAGAGATGTATCATAAAACTTCCATGAACTTTATATACTAAAAAGTTGAAGTTTATATATTAAAAAGATCAATAAAAAAAAATGTATCATAAAACTTCTAACCTGGAAAATAACATATCATAATGTAATATATCAACACATTACAACTTAAATTTTGATACAACTCAACAAGATCTAAGATCTTATTCAGGTTATGAAACCAAAATCATAAACATTGGAATGAAAGGTAAAGTTTATATTGCAAGAATTAGTTCTTCTAGTAAGTCTATTGAGTTTTAAAATGATAAATAAAGAAATGAGCTATTCCTTGGAAACTAAACCTCATCCTAAACCCTACCGTTTGGGTTGGATATGTGATGATGTTAAATTCCAAGTGACAAGTGTAAACTCAAATTTGACATCACTACAAATTGTATTGAGGATGTAGGGCTTGATGTTTTACCATTTGATATATGTGGAATTGTTTTAGGAAGCCCATACGTGTATGAATGAAAAGCCATATTCTATCGTCGTGAGAACAAATATCATGTTTTTAAATATGGAGTTGAGTATATTGTTAGAGCACATAGCAAGAAGATGAACTTATCTCTTGTAAGTGTTGGTTATATGAACATGCTTGTAAATGCTAGTAAGAATTTTGTATTGTTGATGATTAAAGCTAAAGATATTATTGAAGCTTTTACAAGATCCAAAACTCAAGCATGATTTGGTTGAAGTTGTTAACACTTATGACAAGATGTTTCAGGAACCTAAAGGGTTTCCTCCTAAAAGAGGAATCCAACATGAGATTCATTTGCAGTAGGATGCATCGCTTCCAAACATTGGCATGTATAGAATGCCAATTTTGGAGAATGTTCAAATCAAGAAGCAAATTCAAAATCTGCTTGACAAAGGGGTCATTAGGACTAGCACATCTCCTTATGGATCTCCTATATTCTTAGTTCCAAAGAAGTATGGTACATGATGCATGTGTGTGTATTTTAGAGCTTTGAACAAAATCACAATAAAGAATCACTATCCTCTTCCTCGCATTGATGATTTGCTAGAACAGTTAAAGGATGCTTTTTATTTCACTAAGTTAGATTTGAGAAGTGGTTATCATAAGATAATGATTGTTGAAGGTGATATTTGAGAAAATGCTTTCAAGACAAAACAAGGTTTGTATGAATGGTTAGTTATCTCATTCGGGCTTTGAAATACACCTACAACATTTATGAGAGTAAGACTCATTAAGGGAATTTCAAGCATGTGAAACACGCTTTAGTGTCTTCAGGAAAGACGAACTGTATTTGAAGATGTCTAATTGTGAATTTGGGAAAACCTCTTTGGTTTATTTCCTTCATATTGTAGGAGTGGGTGAATTGAGGATTAATCTCTCAAAATCTGAAGTCATTGTGAATTGGCCTAAGCCCAACAATGTAACAGAATATAGGACCTTTTCGGGGGCAACCCAATATTTGAGAAAATTGATAGCTAACATCTCACTCATTGTAGAACCGTTACATGCTTTGATAATTGCGAAACATGTCTTTTAGTTCGGAGGCAAGCAACAAAAATCGTTCGACACATTGAAAAATAAAATCAATATAACACCAGTTCTAGCACTTCCGTATCTTAAGCATCCATTTGAGATCCAAACTGATGTGAGCTTATGCCATGAAAGAAATTTTGATGCAACATGGTCAGCCTATTTATTATCATTCTGAAACCTTTAATAATGAAGTAATGAACTATCCAACTTATGATAAAGATTTGTATTTTTTGGTACAAAGCATGAAAAAATGGAAGCATTATTGGATGGGTAAAGAAAGGATTATTCATATTATCCATAAACCTTTGCAATGCTTCTAATCACAAACCAAGCTACAATAGGCTAGATATTTGAGGTGGATGGGATTCCTACAACAATTTCATTTGGTAATTAGGTACAATAAAGGTGTATACAATAAAGTTGATTATATGTTATCAAGACCTATTGTTAATGCATATTTCATTCCTAATCATAACTCAATCATGCATGAAAGTTATATTAAACAATATTCTCATGATGACAATTTTGAGGATGTTTATGTAACTTTGATTCAAGGAAATAATGTTGAAGAGTTTGATTATCATGTTCATAAAAAGTTCTTGTATCGCGTTGGAAAGTTGTATTCCACAAGGTGAAAGAGTCAATTTCATAAGTGAAGTCCGCACTTCTCTTATTGATGTTGACTATGGTGTAGGAAACATACTTGAACAAATTGAGAGGCATTGTTACTGGCCTCACAGAAATGAAATTGTTTCAAGATATGTAAAGGGATATTCCATGTGTGCTACTAGTAAGCCTAGAAATAGGAAATTGGGTTTGTACACTCCACTTCCTATTCCATCTCGTCCTTTGGGAAATAATTCTATGGATTTTGTAAGGGGATACCAATGTCTAAAAAAGTTCATTATTATATTTATATTTTTGTGGATCGTTTCAGCAAAACGTGTGTGATGATTCTAGGTAAGAAACGTGTTACAACTTTACAGATTGCAAAGATGTTCTTCGAACATGTATGGGTTTACTTTGGGTTGTCCACTTCTACTATTTATGATCGATATTCTCAATTTGTTGGGATGTTTTGGTCAATTTTACTGTAACTCATGGAAACTAAGTTGAAGAAGAGCATAATATTTCATCCACAAACCGACATCCAAACATAAGTGGTAAACAAAAAAATTGTGCATCTCCTTCATGGATATTATGGTAAGAATCCTAAACTTTGGGATGTGCATTTGCATTACATCCAACATCCCTATAATCATGCCAAGAACTCATCTACACATGTATCTCCTTTTGAAGATTTTTTAGGTTATTTGCCAAGTTCTCCTTTGGATTTCATCTTAGGTAAATATATTGCAATTGTTGGACATAGTGATGTGAAAAAGCCAAAAATTTCATTGAACGAATTCAACTAGTGCATCAATGAATACAAGAGAAGCTTGAGAAAAGCAAAGGCAAGTACAAAGAAAGGCATGGAAAGCATCAAGTTGATCATTATTTCCAAGTGGGAGATCAAGTTTGGTTGTATATTAATAAGGAAAATCTCAAGCTAATCAAATATGGTCCTTTCAAAATCTTAGAGAAGATTGTTAACAATTCTTTCCAATTAGATTTGCTACCTTATATGAAAATATATTATTTTTCGAATGTGGAAAACTTGATATTGTATGAGCCTCCAATGATTGATGATCATGAAGATAATTTTTAGTTTCCATCTATTGAATATTTTTCTCCTAAATATTTAGATGAGTTGTAAGAAGACTCAATTCTTGATAGGAGAATAAAGACTTCACACAGAGGCAGCATTGAGTATATTTGAGTGGGAGTCAAAAATACCAATCTAAGTAAATGAAGGTGGATTGAGATGAAGAAAGTGAGGGACTTGTACCCTAAATTACTTGTTGAGTAAAAACAAAATTGTGGTGGTCCAAAAGCTTCCAGTGGCGAGGAATTCTCTAGGGGATCAAAAATATGATCAACAATAAAAGTGCTCAAGATTGTTAAAAATTGGAGCCAAATCATAGATATCGTTGTTCTTATTCAAAAGACGCTTGAATCACCTCACTCCAGCACCGTATGTAAAAGTTATAGCGTTTTGAATTTTTTGGCAAACAACTAAAAACTCAATTAGGTTGTTGATTGGGTAGGCCATACAATGACGTAGCCCTGACATCATCAGGATGATTGGGTAGAACAGTTCTAAGATGGTGCTAACACATGGAAAGTTATATAGGTTTGGGTGGCATGATTTTATTAGCTATCGAGATTTTGGTTTGACCAATTGAGAGTTGCTATGTGGGACAATAGGAGGGTGCCATGTGGCCATCAGGTTTTGTGCAAAACATTGTTATGGAAACAATTCAACCTCGCCAAAATCAAACCCATGACCTCACCGCAATTAACCAAGCACTTTACCATTCTACTAGCTGCATTGCTCATTTATACATAATCTGCCCTTTTTATTTATTTTGATATGTTCAGTGGTTTGGGGGGAGGACGGGCTCACTCGATTGGCACTGGCCCTTGATTATATTGTATATCATTTAATGAAAATGAAAATGAAGTGGGATGGGTCAGGAAGTAAGCCGTAACCAGAGGACATATCACCTATAATGTGATCATAGCATAGATGAAAGACAGAGGGAATGGGAAGTTAGCATATCCCTTGGTCCCATTTAATGAATATAAACACTGTTGGGGCTTATGGTTGAGGGGTCAGTGCATGGCGCCCAACCCAAGGCCACATGGCTTTCATACAACTGTTAAAAAGGGTGGTATTTGAGTTTGCAACACCCAACTAACTGTTCAATAATTTTCACAATTAACGGTGGAATTCGCGCCAAAAATACACTAATTTGTTGCCTATAGGATCATCCAAAGGAGGAATTCCTTGCCATTTTAGCCATTTTGGTCATTTTGCAAGAGAAATAGCAAAGAAATGGAGAACGAGGATTAACTTAGCCATTTTTTAGTGCTTTTGAGCCCAGGAAAAGCCTACACATGGATTTATGGGTAAACTGGACACAATGGCAACATTATTTTTGTGATGTGAGCAATGTTTGTTAATGTAATTTACATGTTTCAGAATATAATATAAGGGTCAACATTGGAAGCTGGATCCAAATATGTAGCCCAGGAGGGGTGAACTTTGTCATCAAACTATTGTTTGTGTGATGTTGCATATTGTCTATTTTTCTCTCGTTATATCTACAAAACTTAACTAAAATCAATAAGTTTATGTTCTTTTGAAATTTCGATCCATTACCCACAAGACATGTACTAACTTGCAAACATTTTCAAGAAACCTTTAGTTTTTAATTTCATATAACTTGATTCACAAAAATGCATGCCCATGATTCATTTCTTGGCCAATCTGATTGATTCAAATTTTATACTATTTAATTACTAGTTTTACACACTAATTTTCTTCGAGTAAGTTTTTACTGTTCACAAATTGTTGACACTTTTGGGGGACACCATGAACTGTGATTGTTGCAAAACTTTGGACTTCAAGTCATTAAATTAGAAAAATTTAATTGTGTTAATGTTATTTATGAGTAAAAAAATAATCTCTAAGTTGAACCATTCAATTTGGACTTGAAATGAAGGTTGGGCATGGATTTTTGTGAAGCGGGCCAAAATTAATATGCTTGATTGAAATTTTATATGATTTAATTAGTAATTTTACACACTATTTTTCTTCCAATAAGTTTCTATTGTTCACAAATTGTTGACACTTTTGGGGGGACATAGTGAATTGTGATTGCTGCAACACCTTCATTTACATTATCTTCGACCTTAAAATCACTAAATTATAACACTTTAATTGCATTAATGTTATTTATGAGTAAAAAACTACTCTCAAAGTTTAATCATTCAATTTGGCATTGAAATGATGGCTAGGCATGTCGTTTTGTGAAGCAGGCCAAAATTACCTTTATTCACTAAAGGGAACATGAAAGCTTCGTTTCTTGGCCAATCTAGTTTATTCAAATTGCATAGTATTTAATTACTAATTTTACACACTAATTTTCTTCCAGTATGTTTCTTTTGTTCACAAATTGTTGACACCTTTAGGGGGACATCGTGAACTATGATTACTACAACACTTTCATTTATGTTAATTTTGACCTTCAGATCACTAAATTAGAAAATTTTAATTGCATTAATATTACTTATGAGTAAAAAAATACTCTCCAATTTGAATCATTCAATTTGGCCTTGAAATGAAGGTTGGGAGTGCATTTTTGTGAGGCAGATAAAAATTGCATTGCTTCACTAAAATGCATGCCCAAGCTTCATTTCTTTTCCAATATGATTGACTCAAATTGTATACGATTTAATTATTAATTTTACATACTAATCTCCTTTCAGTAAGTTTTTATTATTCACAAACTGTTGACACTTTTGGTGGGACATCGTAAACTGTTATTGTTGCAACACTTTCATTTACATTAACTTCAACCTTCAGATATATAAATTAGAAAAATTTAATTATATTAACGTTACTTATGACTAAATAAGTACTCTCTAATTTGAATTATTCATTTCTTCCTTGAAATGAAGGTTGGGCTTGCATTTTTGTGAAGCATGCCAAAATTGCCTTGCTTCACTAAAATACACACTAATGCTTCATTTCTTCATTAATTTGATCGATTCAAATTGTATATTATTTAATTAGTATTTTTACACACTAATTATATTGTAGTAATTCTTTGTTGTTCACAAATTATTGACACTTTTGGGGGGACGTCATGAACTATTTTTGTTGCAACACTTTCATTTACATCAACTTTGACCTTCAAATCACTAAATTAAAAAAATATATATTAATGTTACTTATGTGTAAAAAAATACTCTCCAAGTTGAACCACTCAATATGGTCTTGAATTGGATGTTGGGTGTCCATTTTTGTAAAGCAGGCCAAAATTTCCATAACTAAAATGCATACCCACGCTTAATTTCTTATCAATATGATTTATTCAAATTTTATAATATTTAATTATTAATTTTACACACTATTATGCTTCTAGTAAGTTCCTGTTATTCACAAATTGTTGACACTTTTGAGGCGACACCATGAACTATGATTTTCGCAACAGTTTCATTTATATTAACTTCGAAATTCAAATCACTAAATTATGAAATTTTAATTGTATTAATGTTGCTTATGAGTAAAAAATACTCTCCAAGTTGAATCATTCAATTTCTTATTTAAATGAAGGTTGGACGTGCACTTTTGTTAAGTAGGCCAAAATTGTCTTGCTTCACTAAAATGCATGCCCAGGCTTCATTTCCTCACTAATCTGATTGATTCAATTGTATACTATTTAATTAGTAATTTTACATACTAACTTATTGATCTAAAAAATGGGGCACTAAAGGCTTCTTGTCTAGCTTACAAGAACCTCTCCCACTTCCAAATCTTAAATCTTCCCAAGACCTTATGATTAACCAATTGTGGAATTAATAATGTGCTTGAAAATAGGTGTATGCTTATGTTTATTTTTAAATTGTTCAAATGCCTTAAGTTCTGTTGTTTATGCTGATATGTGAATACATGTAACAGTAAAACAGTGCAGCAAATAAAAAACACATAAGACAACAATTTAATTAGGAGTTCACCCAAAACTCTTGGGCTACATCTCCATGAGCTCTAGTCAACTCAAGTACGCTCTCTGGGATTATGGATTTAGTTCTTTTACAAGCTCACGCTCAACTCAACTGGTTTACATAGAACAAAATGGGCTTAGAACACCATCTTATCCTTGGCTCTAAAGCTCTCTAGCTTTCTGTCTCTAGCTCTAGCTCTAGCTCTCGCTCTCACTCTGGCTCTTGGCTCTGGCTCTGGCTCTGGCTCTAGCTCTAGCTCTAGCTCTGGCTCTAGCTCTTAGATCTCACTCTGGCTCTCAGCTCTCGCCTTGGCTCTAGCTCTGGCTCTTGGCTCTAGATCTTGACGTTAGCTCTTGTCTTTGGCTCTTAGCTCTCGGCTCTTGGCTCTAGCTTTGTGAGCTACCAGCAGTTCGCTCGACCTCTAAGTGACTGTCTCAACAACTTTCAGCTCTCTAGTTTTTTTCTTGACCTCCAAGCGACTCCAAAAACTCCCTCAGCTACCGATGCTTCCTGGTTCCTACTACTTCATCAATTGAGCTCTCTGGCTCTCTTGAGGCATCCTTATGGCTCTATGGCTTCCCCAACTGTTTCTCTCCATGTAATCATTCCTCTGCATCTCTACGACTTCTTCTGCTCCTTGTCTCTTCGACTGGCCATCTGGCTCTGTGGCTTTGTGGCTCTCTCTGCATTACAAATCCAGACTTCAAACATTATGAAATCTCCCCTATAAACCCTATTGGGTCTGCCTTTCATTGGCATTATGCAATCGCATAGGCGGGAGGTCTAAAAACCTCAATACAAAGGAATAAATAGAAATCCTGAGAAACCGGATTTCAAATTTTATGCAATTGGGTCTTTAAATCCCATCGAGTCCACGCTTTATTGCTTATCACAATTGAAATTGCATTGGCCCTGGCATCAGGGATCGCCGCTCATCGATCACCGATCAAATCCTGACCACTGATCTACTCCTTTATCATATGGTCCATATCGCATCACATGTCGCTATCGCAATGACCCTTTATATCGAGGATCACTGATCTCCCAACCGCCAATTGAATCTAGACCATTGATTTGCACACTTGATCGAACAGTCGATGTTTCATCTTGACATATGGCATAGGCATATCACATTCTCTATGGCCCAGGGGTTCTTCCCTTATACCGTGGCATACGCAGACGCCGGTATCACAATCGCTCCATCGCATATCGTATATTAGTCGCATGTCGTTATGCCTTGGGTCCTGATATTGGGCGAAGGCCTACCTCCGATGCGATAAGTCAGAGGTCGCAGTCGGGGGTTCCTTCCGCCCTTGCCTCAAGTCCTCCTCTTAACCCTTCCGATGCGATTTTCCTTTGTAAGGCCTTTTATGCCATTTTTGGAAGAATTTGCCTCCTTTTCAAAGGACAAAAGGGAAGCTTCTTTTTGTGATAGCTTCATCATCTGAAGTCCGTTTTATCCCATTCAAGTTGCAGTAGATTCAGAATGAAAAGATCTCTACAATGGGACTATTCCAAGGAGCATCCTTGGACTTTTGTTTGCCTCTGTGAGGAACACTTTAAACTTAGAAGTCTATCCACATTCCATTTTGGATCACGCCTTCCCACTAAAAGAACTTTTGGTCTCCAAAATACTGACATACAGATCTGAACAGTACATGAGAGTAACATCACCCTCTTCTCTCAACCTCCATACACTTGCTTTGCATAGTGCCTCTAAACCAAAGCCTTTGACCACTTTCCTTCCTATATGTGATGATCCTCCTGGGAAGAATTGTTTTCCTCCTTGACTTCATGCAAAACTCCTGCTGAGATGGTCATAGAAGGTAGTTTGAACTTCTTTTCCTTGATCATTGATCCAAGATGGCTCAAGCAAATGTGATGTGACATCTGCTTCAAAAAACTTTCATTTGTACCTGTTTGACAAGGTGTCAACAACAACTATTAAAAACAACAGAAATACAGGCAATAATTGGATGGTATAAACTCCCGCTTTAACAAAAGAAACATATTTTCACATCTTGTGAATACTTCCATGTCTTACATTTGCATACAAATGATGGTCTAGACAACAAGCCCACAAAACATTCTTTTAAAAACAAATGACCCTTCATATCAAGTATGTAGAAAAAGACTATTAGGACTCTTTTTCAAACGATGAAGCACTCCATCATTATCTCCATCTTGGATACCAAGTTAACTTCTCTCCAAGTCAACACTGCATGCATGTTTACAACAAAGAAATCAACCCTTCAAGTTAATTACGCATACATGTTCAAATACAAGGAAATCATCAACATCCCTGTGTTCATGCACATCATCCTCATGCATGCATTTCGTCCTTCAACTTTCACTTAAGCACACTGTACTTTTGAAGCTGAAATGAACATAATGTTGCAGCAACAAAGTGAGTCTCTTACTCAACCTTTTTCTATTCACCATCTTGGTAAAAACCTACAATTTGCATTCCATCAACAAAGAAATGCAAACATATTCCTTATATCAATAGACATGCAATCTTTGTGAATCATCCTGAAACACATCACCCATGGAAACTTCCTTTCCATTTCTACCATCTTCTCTTTCCACCTTCTTCATCTTTCGTGGAAGCATTGCTGGATTCAAGTCCAACACCTTTCAGCAAGATGCCCTTGCTTATGGTAGTAAGTGCAACACATGTGCATCCTCTTGACAACATGATTTACCTTGTCCAATGGACCTTTGGCTTCTTGCTTCCTTTCCTTCAAACGTTTTCGATATGTGGCCATTCTCTTCCAACATATAGAAACAATATGGTTATCCAAACCACAAAAGGAACATGCAATTCTTTTCCCATGCTTATGTGGAAATTTATCATGCTGAACATAATCAAGAGGAATATGATAAGAACTAGATTTATACCTTTCTCTTCCACCTATTTTACCTTCATGAGGAGGTGAGTGGAATGAAGGAGTAGCTCCCTTTGGAACACCATAAATCTCTTCAAGGTTGTCAGAGTTTCCAGAACTCTTTGGTTCAAGTGTATGCTGATATACACCTTCTTTCTGCAAGGTATGCTTCACACCATTGCATTCACCAGGAATACAATCTTCACAATATTAAGGTAGAAGACCTGAAATGAAACTCCTTCTTGAAGCTGTTTTGGTCTTCATGGTAGCTTTGGAACTCTCTCCATAAGACTATCCATAGCCAAGACCCAAATACTTAGGCCTTTTCTCAACCACTATTGGCTCAACAATACCTCGTGCATGTTTACCCAAGCCTTTTCCTTCATAGCCCATCTTGGATATTAGCTTGGAAACTATGCCTTTGGTATGATTTTCAAAAGAACCAATATAAGCATTCTTAGAAGAATTTGAAGACAAAATGGAATGGTTTACCCTTCTTCAAGCTGATACTCGACTAAGGCTTCTTTGGTGACAAAGAGCTATGTCTCCAACTCATGCATCCTTTTCAGGTTCATATTTGCAATATGAAGTTGCCTCTCCATTTCCTGCAATTTGTCAGAAAGTAATTGCTTTTCTGCCTCCACAAAATTCAACTGCTCCCTAGGTATGCTACTCTTACTTTCATCCTCATACATTTCTCTCACCTTATCCATCATGATGAACAAATATTGCTTCATGTCTGCATCAATGAATCTTGTGATGAAGGAGGAATTTGAGGACTCACTTGTAGAGGTTGCCATTATCAAAATGCACAAAAGAACTTCAAACAAGACTATCAAAGAGCTTATTCAAGAAACCTTTTGCAACAAACCTCTTGTGCTTCAGGGATTACTTTGAGGTCCTATGGGATAAGAAGAATGCCTTAATCCCTTCTTCATTCTTGTCCTCTCCTGGACTCAACTAACAATAGCTTTCCCTCTACCTCTACAAACTCAAACAATAGTCAGTCTGCAAACAAGCATACAATCAATTAGAAAATCATTCTTGTCAGAATAACCATCAAAATGCAGTGACTATGAAAAATATACACTATTATCAAAAATTTTATAGAAATTCACAGTACTCCCTAGCCATTCATGAGAGTAGAAGAGATTGAATTCATATTCAAGAAGACCAAGAATATTACCAAAACAAAATTACCTATAATTTATTAATCCAAAAAATTAATTCCCATTAAAAAAATTAGTAATTACGATAACATAAATGTTGGTGATCCTACGATCCCTCGGCTTATGTCAACATGAATAACCAATGACCTTGATTTTTTCTTTCCTCTGAGATTCATCTCCTCCCGTTCAATTTTCATGTCTTCCTTAAACACGCGTGGGGGCCACGTGTCCTCTTAAGATTGAACAATTGTTTACCTATTCCATTTTCAGTTTTCTTCCCAACCAAATTCAGTTTTGGGTGAACCAGGAAATACACATCAGCTTCAAGGGACTACATGAAAATTGATTAGATCAGATGATGATGAAGTTCAGTCCATAAAACCTTCCAAGCGTAAATACCAAACCTTAGAATTTCTACCACCTACATTCATCTTTCATTCTACAGAGCTTCAGGGAAACA
>APFE031162126.1:0-11546 GCA_000404065.3 Pinus taeda | reverse complement strand
GTGGAACTTGACATGATGATGAAAACCCTATGAATGATGATAGACTCAGCTGAATAGTGACATAGACTGACGTTTGGGCAACTTTGAAAGGAGTGAAAGCAAACCCTAGACCTAATGCCTAGTGACCAAATTTTGCTTGAAGACTCACTGAAATGACAAAATTTGATTTTGACACCTTAAAATCACTTGTAAGAGCATGTTTGATCACTGAAGGAAGGCTGGAAAGACTGACACTAACACACCCGACCTCCTCAGCACAACATAAATGGATTTTGACAGCCACTGATTACTTTACTAAATGGATAGAAGCCATCCCTTCAAGACAAGCCACAAACTCTGTCATTATCTCATTCCTTGGAAACAATATCCTTTCAATATTTGGATGCCGCCAAAAGCTCATTACTAATAATGCAGCTGCTTTCAAATCCAACAAAATCATATACTTTTGTAACAAATATCACATTACCCTTGGCCTGCACTACCTATTACCCTCAAGGTAATGGACTTGCAGAATTCTCAAACAAAAGCCTTGCTAATATCATCAAGAAACTACTGGAAGATAACAAGAATACATGGAACAAAAAGCTGGGAAATGCCTTATGGGCAGACAGACTAACTACCAAAAAGTCCATTGGTACATCTCCTTATCAGTTAGTATATGGGATGGATGTTGTTTTTCCATCCTCTTTAGGAGTGCTAGTGATGAAGATCATTCAAGAGTTGCAGGTAGAACCAAATGATATCCAAAGAAGGATAAATCAGAAAATACGCTTGCAGCAAACTAGAGAAGAAGTCTATGTCAAGTCACAAGTAAACTAGGATAAAATCAAAAGGGTTTTGATAATAAAACTAATGCTGATGATTTTTACATAGGTGACAAAGTAATTAAATGGGATTATAGAAGAGAAGATAAGGGAAAACATGGAAAATTTAATTTCCTATGGAAAGTCCCTTATATCATTTATGGTTACAGAGGTAACAATGCATTTCTCTTGAGAGAGTTAGATGGAATAGATCTACTAGGAGGACCTGTCGATGGTAGAATGCTAAAGCATTACTTATCCATAGATTAGCAATAGTTCACTTTACTTTACTCATTGCATATAACATTACAGAGTTTAGATTGGATTAGATGGTAACCTTGTTAAAAGTTGAATCCCAGAGAGAAGGCCCAAAGCTTTGAAGGGCTCACCATCATATGTATGAATAAAGAAGAATCACAGAAGAGCAGTTTACAAGCTAACTATAGTCACATTCTCAAAGGCTACTAATCTTGAAGTTATTGAAATTTTACCATGAAATGCCATCCACATGTGGAGCCACTGTTAGGGTCCTATAATAATAGGATTCATAATTTTGAATTGGCTATGTTTGGTCTTGTAATATTGTACATACTTTTTCTTTCTGAAAATTTTTTTCCATATTAAAAATAAAAAATATAAAGAGAGTATGTCCTAAAAGAATAATCAAAGGGAAAAAAGAAAGAAAAAGATCAATAAAGAGAAAATATGAACCCCAAAAAGAAATAAAACAGATCATGAAAGTGTGCAAATTCAAATGCCGCTACTTTTTACTTCACTATGCAAAAGAAGGTTGTGTGAAACTTGTAAGAAATGCCAAAATCCATTTTTGTCAAATAGCTTAATCTTGACTCATTCATGTTTTAAATTTCATGTTAATAGATAGAGAATGAATATCTAGCCAAATTGTTTAACCTTGGAATATTAGTAGTTAGATAGAGAATAAAAATGAGTTCATCAGTTTAATCTGAGCCATTGGAAGTTATAAGAAGTTATAAGGTTATAATTAGATAGTTTGCTTGTCAAAAGAAAAGGAAATAAAGTGTCATCAAGCTCAAATGCACCCAATAAATGAAGAGAAAATGTTAGGATAAATGAAGGGTAGGTAGAAGAAAGGTTGAAAATGCACAAGGTTGCTAAGTCAAAAGCACATTTATCATGCTTAATCCTATGTTTCATGTGCAGGAGTATTTACGAGAAAGAAAGGATATCCACCAAGCTTGTTTAACTAATTTCCCCATTCTCCCTTAATTACTTATTAATTTCCCTTTTCCCCTCATTTTTACCTTTACCCCTTGGTTTCACACATTCCCCTAGAAATTACCCTTCAAAAATCGCCCCCCCCCCCTTCCAGAAACCATTTTCCCTAGTGCAGAACCCATTCCCCATTACAAATATCACTTTTCCCCCTTATTAATTTCCCTTGCACGATAACCCTATGATCTCTACCCCCAGATCCGACAATGTACAACCATATCGCGTGGATTCATTGTCTGATCGAGAACATCCCGACAACACACGAGATTCGTAGTTTTTCCTGGGAACTATTTTGCTACATGACGTCACTAAGCTAGATCGCGTGCTCACGAAAAATAATGTCCGCACTCCAAAAGTAGTGTGATGGCCCAGAAAACCACCTCTCAACCAAAACCAAAACTTACCCATTGGTCATTTATAGTTTTTGTGCCAAAATGTGACCGTTACATGTTAAAAGGCCAAAAAAGCCCCAATTCGCCCTTTTCTTACATTTTCACTGTAAACTGCTGCTTAGCCATTTGCGACGCCATGAAGCCTATGCGACCAATTTGACCACCTTCTATTGCTTAAAGAAGCTTTGGATACCCAATTGAAGCAACAAGTTGACAATTGAAGCCATAGTACCTTTTGCATTCACCACTGAACCCAGTCTACACGTCAACCCATCAATTTCCAGGCATTCTTGGAAAAAATGAAACGGCACTGTGAATTTGAAAACATATAGTTAAAATTGAATAGTTAATTAATTGAAATTAATTAAGAAACTTGCCTGAATTGAGGAGAAATTTATTTTTATACCCCAAAACCTTCTTTTGGAGACTATAACTACCCTCCCACTCTACCAGAACTTCTAAACCTCACTCCTGAAATAACTACAAGCTTAATTCATATCTATAAACCCAATTATGGTTTCCCAAACCTCTCTAGATGTGGGATCTTTGCAAACACCTCACCTGCACATCGACCACCTTGCATTAGCAGACAGAGACTTCCAAATAAAGGATATTGCTTCCCCTGCCTACCTTCAGAAGCTCCACTACTGGATTAAGGACAAATTTTTAAATCAAAAGGATGACATTAACGTTTGGGAGTCTATTTTTCCCAAGTATTTGTTTCCAAAAGTACACCCATTCCAAAAAATCATCCACTTCTGTCATGCTTTCTACATTCCCAGCCAAAGCGCTATTGTCACACCTCACCAGCAAGTGTTATTTACCATCATTGTAGAATCCATTAACCAAATGTTGCAGGTCCAACAAAGCCTAAATGAGACCTCACTTTCTATTGGAGACTTGTTGGACCTCTATACAAAGTTAGAGCTTCCCATAAAAGCCCAAATTTTCCAAACATTCATCATAGAGGAGTGTCATACTCCTATTGAATGTCCTCCATATGCTGCCACCATTTTTTCTGAGAGAGGCAGACAAATCATAAAAGTGCTAGCCTACATTCTAGGATACACTATAAATGAACATGTGGATGAGGTTGTCCTTGATTTACTTTCCATATTTAGTCCAAGCAAGACTCCTGGTGTAATTTACAACTATGCTCAGTTCATAGCAGACATAATGCATGAGAAATTCATAAGACTACCAACTGAGAGAGTTTTCATGTATTCTTCATTTTTATTTCGTATGTTCTTGTACTACCAGTCACATAAATTCCTTGTCAGCACCCAGAAGTTGAATACCAAAGGAAATCCAAGGTGACTTATCTATTGGACACCCTTGATCCAAAAGTACCCCATTGTATTTATTTACAAGGACTTCATTGATTCATTTGTCCATCCAGTTATGAATATGCTAACCAGTAGCCCTCAACCTAGAATTAGTCAAGAGATTATAAGGGTTTGTTTAGAAACTTTTTGGCGAAATCACATAATTGATCATTTTTCGACGCGTTTCGAACCAACTAGTGTGGTTCATCGTCAGGACAAGTTGAAGATACAGATCCAGTATAGCGAGTTAAATAGTCCAAGCAGAGACCCCAACGGCTAAAAAGACTAACGACTATTTTTCAACATAAGGACCCAGTCAAACCTCCTTTAACTAAATTAATATTAATATTCTTTATAATTAATATTATACTTCTGGAGCTAAGTAAACTGGGTAAAAATTAACCAGATCAGAAGTTAGATATTAAATTTAATCTATTTATATATTTAAATTATTAAAACATATATATATATAATACATAATATATTTTCATATAACCTAATATCTACTATATTTAATATATTGTTTTTAATTATTTATATAAATTATAAGGAAATAAAATTTTTTATTAAAATTGATGAGATCAATGGCGTTAGTTTTCAAATTAAACCTTTATTTATTTAAATATAATTAATTATATATATATATATATAATAAATATATATATAAATTTAATATATTAATATATAATATATATAAATTTATACGATGCATCATGTATGTATCGAAGAGGCTCAAGTCATTGCTAGAGTTGCTCAGTTTCACCATCGCAAGTTTAGGGAGGCCCTAGAGATTGAAAAAAGGCCGTATAATCTTAATAGGGATGATGGCTGGAAGATCAGCACCTGCTGGATCCCAGCCCTATCTTCCTAGCCTTCGCGGTCCCGTCTTGGTATGGTCTCAGTGGTTCTTGTTTCCTTTCCTTAAGAGTTGTTTCCTTTGGGTTTGTTGTTTTATTTGCTTGCTTTTATCTTGATTTGATTTGTTCTTCTTTTAATTATCGCCCTTATGGTTTTGATTTAGTCCCCTCTCTTTCCCTTTATATTCGAAGATTATTAAATTTGGCAGCTTGGGAATATTTAGCATAATATATGATTAAAAATAATTGAACTATCCTTAGATTGTAAGGTAATTTTTTTTAACTTTTTATTAGCCTTATATTTTTAACATCCTAATGCTATAAATTCATGTATAATTAAAATATGCATTTTCATAACTAATCAATATTTCTTTTCATTTATTCATTTGATTAATTTTGATTTTTAGTTCTAAGTTAATTTAACTAACCTTAAGAAATTGTGTAAGATAAAAAAATTAAAAAAAAAGTTTTAATAATATAAATAAGATATAATATTTTAATATCTAACTTCAAGTAAAAATATATTAGAATGATAGATATTGATAAATTTATAATGTATACATTTAAATTGATATATTTATATATATATAATTAAATTTTAAACATTAATTATAATATTATTAAAATTAGTATGGCAAAATATTAATTTATTATATATATATATATATAATATATATATAATTATATATATATATATTTTTAAATAATAAAAGTGTTTGAAACTAACCATTGATCAATTCAATTTTTAGTAAAAAAATTTAGTTTTCTAATAATTTATATAATAATTTTAAAACTATATATAAATATGTATTTATTAGTCTTGAAAATATTATTATTATATTATTATTATATTATATAATGTTTTAATAATTTAAATATATAAATAGATTAAATTTAATATCTAACTTCTGATGATCTGGTTAATTTTTACCCAGTTTACTTAGCTCCAGAAGCATAATATTAATTATAAAGAATATTAATATTAATTTAATTAAAGGAGGTTTGACTGGGTCCTTATGTTGAAAAATAGTCGTTAGTCTTTTTAGCCGTTGGGGTCTCTGCTTGGACTATTTAACTCGCTATACTGGATCTGTATCTTCAACTTGTCCTGACGATGAACCACACTAGTTGGTTCGAAACGCGTCGACAAATGATCAATTATGTGATTTCGCCAAAAACTTTCTAAACAAACGTTATAGATCACAGAAGTCTAAATTCCTTGAAGATTATAAGGGTGTTATATTTGGCAAAGAACAATAAAGTGGGAGACTGGTATATGTACTAGAACCACACAAAAATAAGAATATGTGGATGCCAACTTCCCCTTACAAACTGACCAAATAGCTCCCCATGAGGATATTTTCAATAGAATACTTTAGGCACATTATAAATTCTAATGAAGTAAATTTCCTAGTAGTTAGGAAGAAAACCCAATGCAAAATGAAAAATCAATTGGGCCCCTTCATTTGTAAAACTAAAGAAGCAAGACCAGAGGTAGATAAGATTTTGCAACAAATGAAATTCAAGAACAACTTTATGTAGCCGTATGACCCTTATGGAGTCATAAATAAGCTAAGGCTCAAGGTCAAATTACGACCTTTCATCCATCATCCTAGACCAGACATTCAAAGGTTTGCCAACAAATCAGAATGGTTGGAAAACACTCTAATAGCCATGGATAGTATTGTAGTTGATGTAGAGAATACATTGATTGATGTAGAAAAACATATTGATACAAGTTCCTTCCTATAGGTTCTTGAACTAGGAGAAGCAATGAATATTCCTCCTATTTTATAGACTCCAACAAATCAAGACAACAATCCAAAGAGAAACAGGGAAGAAGGTTCCAGTTCAACTATGGAAACCACAGATGAACAATTTGAGATTAGTTACAAGAAGAGGCCCAAGCTTAATCTTGTAACTGAACAAGAAGACACCATTGACTCAGTGGAAATTACTGATATTGACACAATGGTGGAAATAAGAAAAGGCACAACAACTTTAGGAGAAACACATCAGCCCTCAACATCAAACACTCAATTTATTGAGAGACAACTCAGTGTTGAGGTTTCTTCATTCACCAAGCCTGTGGATAAAAAAATGGATATCAAAGATAGATACAATGAAATCAAGTTGAGGAATGAGAAATTGAAGGCTGAAACTTATGCTCAATACTTCAAACAGACACCAGCAAATCAAAGCAGGTTAATGTTAGTTGTTGACATCAAAACAGGAAAAATCTAGATGTCATTCATGCAACCTAAAATCCAGTAGCCAAAAACATGAGAACACTATAGAAAAGAAAATTTTGAGATTTTGACCATGGATGTTCATCCCATTGACCAAACTGAGTTCCACAAGCAAGTAGGTGAGATTATTTATTCCACCTTGACAGGTAAAACTATGGTTGCACACAAGCTTTAAAGTTCATTGGAAAGCATTACAACACAGTACAAATTGGAAAAGGCCTCCTCACAAGCCAAGGACAACAGCATCAAGTCAATAGAGGACTTGGTAATTGAGTTGGGACATGATCCCAATGATATCAAGGCTGTTAAGAATTTAATAACGAAAAAGAATGAGGACATTATGACTCTCAAAAAACAACACAAATTGTCTCATTCAGAGCACCCATAGACAAAAGAATTCCTTGAGATCCAAACACATCAAGAGGAAATGATGGACCTTGTTTTACAACTTAATGATCAATTGAAGGAAATGGAGAAGGAGTTAGACAACTTGATACAGTTAAAAAAAACTAGTCTTGATATGGCCACTGCCGCTGTTATCCCAACAGTCACTACTATAGTACCATCCACCTTGGCAGCTTCATTGGCTCCTATAGCTCCACTGGCCATAGCACTACCAGCTGCCATAACATCTACATCAGAAACAGATTTGATAATAGCAACAACTCAGCTAGGTGATGGGGCATGTAAGTTGGTCAAGGCAAAGGAAGAGATGTCTATTCAGACCACACAGATAAACAAGCTTACGGAGAAGATAACGAATCTAGATAATGATAACAAGCTTGCACATATTATGCACAAAGAGGAAGTATAGAAATCAACCATGATGAATGAGAGGATAAAAAGCTTAGAGAAATATCTGACATTAACAGGGCCAGTTGACCAGGCTAAGGAACAATTATGGACCAATATCATTGACTCTATCAATGATGTTGTGCCATCCATTCAAATATTTTTTGAACAAAGTGACTTAGTCAAAGAGGCTACAAAAGCCATTTAGAGGGTTAAGGATGAACTAGGAGACATGCCAGAAGAAGCCACTAGAACCATCCATTTGCTGAACTACAAAAAGAAATATGAATTGCAAGAATTGACATAACTGACAAGACAGGTACAATATTTGAGGTTAAGAAGGTGCTCACCAAGAGAAAATTGATGCTAAACCTTGAGGACAAATTCCAAACCATGCATCTAGCTATAGACAGGTTCGTGGTGGACTTTGATGTTTTCAGGCAAAAGGGTCTGCCCAATCCCTTGGTGATAAATGATAAATTGATGCCACAAGAAGACTACAATAGGAGAATCAGACAGGTGGCTAGAGATCAGGTAAATACTTCCTCTATGAAGGGGATGCCTACTAGAAAGGTATTGTATCAGACATTTGAAAACATGTTTTACCTCCAACATGATGTAAAATGCTTTTTTGTAAATAAACCCACTTTTACCAAGTACACAGAGGCAGATGAAATCTACAGGAAGATGGTAAACATCCAATTACCAAATGCAGACATATGGGAGAAATTGAATGGCTTACTGTAAAAATACACAGTCAAAATTTTAAAATGTACAGTAAAGGTGAAAAAAACACAGTAAAAGGAAAATGATAGACGAGCCAGGTAAAAGAGTATCAGTTGAAAGTGTATTAGTTGAAAGGTCAAAGTACAAAGAAAAACTAGTGTGAAGGCTGACAACAAGGTAGAGAATAAAAGGAAAAATAGCAGAGCATGAAGACAACACAGCCTAATAAACAGGGACATCATACAACAATTTAACATTTGTCTCTATCTTCTTGCATGAAGATACTTGTTTCTCGTAAATTAATTCCCAAGACAGTTTGGGATATTTTGTAAACTAGAGTTGTATAAATACTTCATAATTTGAAGTATTCAGGGTGGATTGATATACATTTGTAGAGTTGTATCGATCTTAAACCTCAGGGTTATTGTACCAAATTTTCAAGTCAACAAATTGGATTGTGTAATAAAGAGATTGCATTACAGGATTCATTTGTTGAGCTATTATAGTGAAGTATTTTCTTTGTCAAATTTGTTATTTTCTTATTTATCTTAGAAACTTAAATGATATCTAAAGTGAATTAATTAACTGGAAATTTATTTTAGAATTTGTTTAAAGACACTCTGTTTGGAACAGTTAGTCATTTCTATGTTTTCTTTTGATATCTAGATCTGAGAATCCTTAATTTCTCTCCCATCCTAGTTGACCTCTTTCACTTCATTCAAAATCCAGTCTAAGGAACCCTTAATTTCTCCTTGGATCCGATTGAAAAACACTTCACCATCAAACCTTGAGATCTGAAGTAACTCAACTACCTTGCCCTGTAGACACTATTTTTAGAACTTGATCCAGTCCTATTTGCTTGAGTTTTTACCTCATAGCCCAATGGTAAAACACACCCCTTTTTCCATCTATGTAAGTGATCCCACAACCAAATCCAAATCAAAACCCAAGTACAACCATAACTAACCTAAAATCAATTAACTAAACAGAGCTGAATCATAGAGAGAGAGCCCTCTCTAAGCATTAGGAAGGCTAGATCCTAATCTCCAAAGTAGGTTTGTGGTTACCTTTATCATTTCTTTCTCTAACAACTCAAAAGATATTTTGGAGTGATAACAAGATCCAAACTGGGGTAATGGATTCTTTAAACAGTGGTATTTATTGTAGAATTGAGGCTTCTGTGATCCATCAAATTTATAAGAAGAGCTTCAGCGTAAATCACATGTAGAAAGACCTTTGTGACGCGTTTTGAACCAACTAGTGTGGTATTTATATTTAACCACTAATAATCTTCAATGGAAAGTGGTGGTTTATTCTTTACCAATAATATATCTTCTTTGAATAATGCAGTGGTTTCTTGATGACCACTAACCAATCTTCTTTGAATAATGTGGTGTTTCTTTTTATGACCACTAACTAGATTACATTGATTTGGATAATGTGGTGGTTTATGGGTTACCACAAACCATCTTCAATTCATCAATATACTCCCCCCTTAAAGGTGTAGAAGAGTTATGATTGTCCTCCCACCGTCAAGGTGTGGAGAGAACATATTTTTTTGGAATCATTAGTTGAAATCTTTTCTCTTTGTTCATCTTTTTAGACTACCTCTATTATGACTAGGTAGTAAGACTTATGTAATTTCTTCACTTCCTAATTCCATCTCTAGGAATTTATATATCCATAATTAACTGTCCTTTTAGACTTTTTCTACATTTGTCTTCTCAGTAAATAATTTCAAAAAATTTAGCTCAACACTTAAATTTACTCCTTCCCAAGCTCATATCTAAAAATCATGGGGCTTTATGGGCTAGATATATATAATTGATAATATACTCTTGGGTCAATAATTTTTCCATTCGAAAAATCAAAGAAACGATGATCCGGATCTTGGGAGGAGGCCCCCAAGATCTGAAAAATTGAAATGGATCTTGGCGGGAGAGACCCCAAGATCTGAAAGATTGCAATGGATCTTGGGGGAAAGGCCCCCAAGATCTGAAAACTTGAATTGCCAGAACGAAAAGAGAAGAATGCCCAATAAAAAAAACCACTAAGAGACTTTTTATTAAAACCCACTGATGTAGATCTTGGGAGGAGTCCCCCAAGATCTAAAAGATTGAAATGGATCTTGGGAGGAGAGACCCCCAAGATCTGAAAACTTGAATTGCTAGGAGAAAAATAGGAGAATGCCCAATAAACAAAACCACAAAGAAACTTTTTATTAAACCCACTGATCCAAATTTAAACAGGAACGCAGCAAAATACAGAGATAACCATAAAGATAGTTATGCAGCGGAAATAATACTTCATTTAATTAATGGAAAATACTGAAATATGCTTACAACCAGAAATAGAAATAAACTATCTAGGGCGATGGTAGCTTATCTCTCAGGAAAGATGTGGTCGCTACATGCCTCTGAACTGTAAAGGTTACATTGTGGCAGACAATCTGTCCTTTTACAAAATGTGACTTGTTACTTATAGTATTTTTCCATTACAATACCACGGGTCAATTCCATGGGTGAATGAATACCATGGGTGGATTTTACAATGCCACTACAGATGCCATTTACAATACCATGGGTAAATTCCATGGGTCAATGAATACTATCGGTGGATGAGTACCATGGGTTGATGCCATTTTCCATTCGGATCATTCCTCCCTCCTTAAGAAGCAATGGTCCCCATTGCATAAGGCTCCCTTCTGCAAAGCCTTTGTTGAATATGAAGAGCCACTGAAGATAAGGGTTTTATGTGGTTAACCCAAAACCCTGATAAATGAAGATCTGAGGATAGAGATACCCTCTAATGCTTATGACCAACTATGATTCTGACAGCGTGCGGCCTAGCAAATGGACTTCGATAAAGTGTGGGTTTGTGGATGACCCATAACCATGAGGAACAAAGATCCGAGGATAGAGATACCCTATAATGCTTGTGACCAACTGTGATACTGACAGTGTGCGGCCTAGCAAATGGACTTCGATGAAGTGTGGGTTTGTGGATGACCCATAACCGTGATGTTGGTTATTGATGAAGTAGAAGGTGCTTACATAGCCTAGGGTGGGAGGGCACATCTCCAAATAACCCAAGCTGAATGCTGCTATGTTGAAACTAATGAATGTGAAGCAGGTGCCTACTAAAGTGG
>APFE031162124.1:90485-127204 GCA_000404065.3 Pinus taeda | reverse complement strand
CCCCCCGGTTCACTACGTGAGCTAGTCGTGGAAAAAATAACACAACCCAACACTTATATATAAGTGGTATCCCCCCCACCACAGGTTAATTATGTGAAAAATTGTTCCATGCCCATGTCTATTGATGATCTAGTAGGTGATCTAGTACATCATTTACTAGGGCCATTGGAGTCTTATCTTTCCATTGGATCCTTTGATCCCCTCAAGAGAATTGTTTTCCTATCTATTGAGAACCTCTTGGAAGCCATAGTCTCTCAGAGGCCATGATTAGGACCTTGAAGTAGATTTCCTTTTCTTTTGTTAAGCTCGCTAAAAAATCAAACAAGGTCCTTAGAGCAAAGTTCCTTGTCTTGTGTCAAGCTCCTTAAAAAATGAAACAAGATTCCTGGTCATAGTTCCTTTTCTTGTGTCAAGCTCATTCAAAAATGAAACAAGGTCTTATGAGGATAGTTATTTTACTATGTCAACCTCGTTAAAAAATGAAATAGATTCTTATGAGCATAGTTCTTTTCCTTTTTCAATCTCATTAAAAAGTGAAACAAATCCCCTTTCAGCTAGAGTCTTTGATTAGATCTTGTAAATTCCCAGTCGAGTCTTTCAATTGATCTCGTAAATGAAACTTCATTCCATCCACCTGTTAGTACCTAGTAGCCTACTTAGGTGCATGAAATCAAGCTTGGGGGTCATGTACCTCAAATTGAGTCATTATGAAGGGGCATGCAAACTTACATTAAGCATAGTTTTCCTTTGTTTCAAGCCTATGCAAAAATGAAACCAATTTCAAGCATGGTTTCCCATGTTTCAAGCTTCTGTAAAAATGAAAAAATTCCCATTCTATCTCTCGTGATTTCCATTTTTTTCAGCCTGTTTGTGTTAGATGAACCTTGGTTTTTTTCATTCCCTCGTCACCATCTGCTTGGCTGATCATACGCTTTTACTTGGTTATTTTACCCCTTCCTAAGGAACAACTATGATGAGTTGTCTTATTAGCCATCCTCTTGATCTTTTTGTATTTTTAGAAGTTCCATCATGATTAGATATATTTTCTACCCTTTATGCCACTCATTCCCTTTCAAACTCCCAAAACATGAAAATATTGTTGAGAAATTGTCTTTTTGAACTCATAAAAGAAAATGAAAAGACATTTACTTAATATAAATTTACGCATTTTCCTGACTAGGATAGACTAACTATGAAACAGGAATACCTTAGTGGAACATGGCTAAGAGGTTCTCTTATGTATTGTTTTCTACCTTTTCAAACCTAAGGGACTACCTATGAAAAGGGACATGGATTTTTCTTTTTCGCCTCTTTTTCAAACTCTTTAAACATGAAAACAATGTCAAGTTTTACCTTCTTTGAACTCGTTAAAACATCAAACAATGATGGAATCGTAGAACATGACAAGGCCGCACCACTCCTTCTCAGGGTTCGTTAAATATACTTAGAGGGATTCATTTGAAGGATGGACTTACAGATCAAGCATATGTTATCCTCCTCAAGCTTGTTAAAAAATAAAGAGGTATTGACTAGTATGGTTAGGGAAATTGGGAAAATAGGGCACTCCATTTGTTAATGGCAGCAGGTCACTCTTGAGTGTGACACTCTTCCACTTCATCTCCATGGTTTTTTCTTTGGGTAATATGGTTGTGTTTTGGTTCATCATACCTTCAAAGAACCTCCATTTCATTTTTGGGTGAATGCTTCCTGTCAGGCCAAGAGGTAACTCCTCAAAAATGAGACTGTATTATTCATTTAGGTTGTTCATTAGTATATACATCAAGGAGTGACTGTTGAGTTTCATCTCTCGATGACTCTCCATTTTCTCTATTATTTATTTACACTATTTACAGTTGTTCACCCAATCCCTATGATTAGGTGTCAACGTTCCCCCCCCTTAATTTGAAGGGATGTCAGTGAGTCCAAGCATCGTTCTGAATCTTTCAAGATTTTCTCTTCCAAACACTTTGGTGAAGATGTCTGCAATCTGCTCATTAGTGGAACAATGGTGAAGATGGATTGATTTGGCCTCAACATGATGTCGAATCAGATGATATTTTGTATTTATGTGCTTAGTTCAATCATGGAACTTTGGGTTCTTGGCCAACTTTATTGCCGAGGTATTGTCAATCATGAGTGGAGTCGAATGTACTTGTTTTCCTACAAATCTTCTAGAATTTTCCTGAGCCACACAATTTCTTTTGTTGCCTCAACTGCTGCCACATATTCTTCCACTATTGTGGAATCTGTTGGAACTGATTGTTTTCGTGATCTCCAGGAGATAGCTCCTGATCCAAGACTCATAGAATAACCCGAAGTAGGTACCCTAGTTTCTTTGTCTCCATCGAAGTCTTAATCAGAGTATCCAATCAAGCTGACATCGCCCACCTGTGTATACTTGAGTCCAAAGTCTTGAGTTCCCTTCAAGTACTTTAGAACTCTTTTTGTAGTAGATCAATGTCCCTCACAAGGATTTTGCATGAACCTGGAGAGGATTCCAACAGCAAATGAAATGTCTGGTCTGGTAGTACTTAGGTAGTTGAGACTTCCTACAAGCTATCTATACTTTGTTGCATCCTCAAATTCTTTTCCTTCAATGGATGTGAGCTTTAAGTTTTGTTCCATTGGATTACTGAGAGGATTGCATTAAGCCATGCCAAACTTGTTCAAAAAATCTCCAATGTACTTCTTTTGAGAAAGGAACATGGACTTCGAATGTTGAGTTACTTCAATACCAAGATAGTAATGAACATAGCCCAAATTAGTCATTTCAAAACCCTTCCTCAATTCCTTCTTTATGGATGAAATGTAGCTCTCATTATTCCCTGTCATCAAAAGATCATCTACATATACCACAATATATACAATTATTTTTCCAACTTTATTGACAAACAAAGTTGCATCATCAAGATCATAATGTTTGAAATTGAGTTTTAGAAGATGCTCAGTTAGTTTTCCATACCATTCTTGCGGTGCTTGTGTGAGACCATACAAGGATTTCACAAGTTTGCATATTGTATGTTTGTGTCCTTTCACAGAAAATCCTTCAGGCTGGGACATAAAAACGTTCTCTTTTAGATCTCCATTCAAGAAAGAAGTTTTTACATCCATTTGATGGACTTTCCAACCATTTTGAGCTGCTAGGGAAAAGAGTGTCTGGAAGGTAGCCCATTTTGTTGTGGGGGGGAAGTGTCCTCATAATTGACCCCTTCCTTTTGTGCAAAACCTTTTGCCACAAGCCTGGCTTTGTGCTTGTCAAGTGAGCCATTGGCTTTATACTTACTCTTGTAGACCCACTTGCAGCCAATTGGTTTGGTTCCCAATGGAGGATCAACCTACTTCCAAGTGCCATTCTTTATGAAGGTATCATACTCCTTTTGCATTGCTTCTTTCCATTCATCATGAGAAGCAGCTTCTTTGAAGGAAGTTGGTTCAAAAACTGTAGATAAATTCAATTCATAATCATAATAAACATCCATATCAACAGGTGAATCAGATTCATCTACATCACCTCCATTTTTCCGAGTTAAATTTCTATTCATGTCTTTCCAACCTCATTAGGATGAACACTTTCAAGTGTCTTTGTCAGCGACTTTGGGGGACCTTTCTGAGATGGTATAGGCTGCTCTGTTGATTAAGTTGGGACTGAATCAAGATTGAGTCTCCCAATTCTGTCAATCACATCACTCAAAGTATCATCTGTTGTTCTAGTTTCATGCGGGGGAGAGAGTGCTTCAGAAGAAGATTCCATAGGTTGATCTAGTATAGGAATCCCCCCTTCAAGATGTGGAATCTGATTATCAAATTCTTGAAATTATTTTGCATTTGCGAATCTATCCAAGCAATCAAGTTGCCACTCAAAAACATTGTCAATTTTGGATGATTCAAGAAATATTACATCTCTAGATACAACAAACTTTTTATTGACTTCATCATAGAGACGGTATGCTTTGGAGGTGGTTGAATACCCCAGGAAGATACACTTACGATTCCTTGCACCAAGTTAGTTTCTATGTACCTTTGGTATCAAGGCATAGCATGTGGAACCAAAGACCCTTAGATGCTTTACCAAAGGAATGTGCCCATACCACATTTCATAAGGAGTCTTGCTTCTAATAGCATTAGATGGACATCTATTCTTTACATATACAGCACATAGAACTGCATCAGCCCAAAACATCAATTTTGCCTTCTTGAAAACATCATGGAGTGCACCATATTTAATATTGTCCTATTCTTTTTGAATCATTGATCGGAGAATCCACAGTAAGAGGATTTTTACACCAACATTTCGAATCCCAAATGGGATCCATCATCAGGGATCAGAGAAAGATGATAAAAAGAAGAGCAAGAAGGAATAGATAAATACTCAGAAGGAATGAATATTGAAGGAACAGCACAGGTCGGCTAGAAAGATTAATAAAGAGAAATAAAATTACACTTAAAATTAACTTTAATTTTTTAAAATTAATTTTTTTAATTATTATCATTTTAATTATTATCATTAAATTAAACCTAAAAACAAAACTTTATACCTAACATCTTATTAACATTAAAATCTATAAAACAAAAATAATAAATTAATATAATACAAATCCTAATATCTATATAACATTAATATTAATATAACCTAATTTCTATAACTTAATTTCTTATAAAACATAGTCTATATATAACTTCATATTATAAAACCTAAAATCAGTCTTAATACTAATATATATATAAAACTTAATAATATTCATAAATAATAATATATTAAATCTATAAACTTATATAAATAATTATTAATAGTATAATAATATTTTAATATTGATATCTATGAACTTAATATATATAATAGTATTTATATGATATATATAATATTAATAAATAATAAAACTTAATAATACTATAATACATTAATTATTGGTATTAATATATAATATCTATTATTAGTATTAATATGGTATAAATATTAATATCTATAAACTAATATAATAGTAGTATTAATATATAATATTATTAATGTATAATCCTAATAAATATAACATTAATTATATAACCTAATCTTTATTTATTAACTTACTTAATAATATAAAACTTAATCTATAAATCACTTAATATTAAATAACATAAAATCTATATTGATATTAAAATCTATACAACTTAATATATAAAAAACCAAAGAAAAACATCTAAACAACTAAACTCTATTCTAATATCTATATTAGCATCTATATAAATTAATGTTAATATAACATAAATTATATATTAGATTCTATATTAAACTCTAAACTATATTAAAACCTACATTAATGTCTAAATTATATTAAAATCTGAGATTGTAAAGGGAAAGGGAGGAGAAAACTTACCTGCTTGACCACTTACCTGGGGCTGGGTTGACGTTTCTTGATTTCACTGATCAGGGGAAGCCAGCTTCCGCTAATCTCCAAATCGTTGTCTCTGTTCAGATTACAAGGATGCTTCAAGATTTTGAGGGCTTCTCTGATTTTCCGTTTCTGATGCTGCTCCTCTCTTGCAATAATTGATGCGTTTTCTAAGCAGATGTGGTGTTTAGTCTTCAAGGAGTGCTCTGCCAAGGCTGAGGTACGAGATCTTCCATTCCTGATGTCAGCGCCATGTTCTTTAAGTCTTGTCTGGAGGGAGCGACCAGTTTCACATATGTAGCTTTTCCCGCATGAACAGTCTATTCTATAGACTCCTTTAAGCTGCTGCTTGTCAATATCATCCTTAACCGATTTTAAACTTTGCCTGATGGTACTGGGAGCTAAGAATTGAGTTATAATGTTTTTCTTTCTTAGGATTTTTTCCATTTTATCAGTGACTCCTTGGATATAAGGTAGGAAAACCTTACCAACTTGAGGTTGATCCTGCTCTTTAGGTGTGGGAGATGACAACCTCCTTTCAGCTTTCTTTATGGCTTTTTTAATCTCATGATCCTTGTAGCCTATATTTTTGAAAGTTGAAACTAAATGCCTCTTCTCTTCGTTTATATGTTCTGAGTCAGAAAATCGCAGGGCTCTGATGGCAAGAGTGTTCAGGACGCCAAGATTTTGTGCTGGGTGATGGTGGGAGTTCGCATGGAGGTAACTCTCTGTGTGAGTTGATTTCCTGAAAACTTTATGGCCCGAAGAGCCATCCTCTTTTCTGATGATGATAATGTCCAAGAAAGGAATGCTCAAACTTTCTTCAAGCTCCATAGTGAATTTTATATCAGGGGAGATGGAGTTAAGGTGATTGAAAAACCTGTCGAGTTCTGCTTTACCATAGGTCCATTTTATATTGGTGTCATCGACAAAACGCTTCCACCAAGATGGTTTTAAAGGATAAGAATCCAAGGCCTTCTTCTCAAAATATTCCAGCTACTCTGTTTTGTTGGGGATTATAAGGCACATTTGTTTGATGTTTGATCCCATGTTGGCAAAGATAGTTTTCAAATTCATTTGAAGTGTATTCTTTTCCATTATCAGTGTGAATAGGGCCAATATAAGATTGTGCATCATTTTGAATCCATGTATGAAAGTTCTTGAATGTTTGAAAAGCATCAGATTTGTTCTTCAATAAATAAACCCAACACATTCTGGTGTAGCCATCAATAAATGTCATCATATATTTATTTCCATTTGCAGAAGGAATGGGCATTGGACCACATAAATCTAAATGAATGATTTCAAGTTTTCTATGTGCTCTAGAATGTCAATCATGAAAAGGCTGTTTGCTATGCTTTCCTAGAATTCAAGCATCACAATGCTTAAGTTTCCTAGGAATTGTAAGCAAACCAGTAACACCATTTTTCTTCAATAAGCAGAGGTTGTCATAGTTCAAGTGTCCAGATATAGCATGCCATAATAAACTTGATGGAAATGTACCTTCTTCATAATGAGAATTGTATGAGAAATTTTGTTCACGAGAAGAGGTATCCTGCAGCTTGAGAAGCCTTTCTTCTTCTATCCCCATCATGACAAGTGAGTGGTCTGATGCTTTTCTCACCTCAACCATGCCATCAAACATATGAATAGAGTGTCCTTGCTTGCAAATGTGGACCAAGGACAACAAGTTGCTCCTTAGCTGTGGGAGATATAAAACATGATGCAAAAGAAAGACTAGAAGACCATGAAATTTAAGCATGATTGTACCAAGCCCTAATGGCTTGATTTTTTATTTGTCTGTAAAGTATACTACTCCATCAACATTTTCAGTAAATTCTTCAAAAAAATATCTTCTAAAATTCATGTGGCAAGTTGCTCTTGAATCAAGCAACCAATCATTTTTCCAAGAAGCAAGTGAAGCATTAAATAAGACTTCATTTACTCCAATATTACAATGTGCCACAACATAGTGAGCATATTCAAGTGCTTTACCTGTCTCTTTCATTAGTTTTACCTTTGGGTTGGTTTATTTCCTACTCAATTCTGTACCAAGACAACTTGCATGTGGATGCATCGTGTGATCCATCTCTTTTGCAACGTATGCAATGCAAATCTAACTTTTCTCCTTAAGAGTGTCTATGCCCCCTACCTCTGAAATTTCTTCCTCTTCCTCTTTGACCACCTCTTCCTCTGGAAGAATCTTGAGCAAGATTATTCTGTCTATGTGCAAGACACATAGCCCCTTTAGAAGATTGAGGAGTTGTCTTCTTCCTAAAATCTTTCTCTCTTTCAACAAATTTTTTCACAAGCAAGTCAAAGGTAATATCTTTGAGGTTTCAATTTGCTTGCAATGACTCAAGATAATTTGAGTAAGTGGGATAAAGTGCCTTGAGAAAAGCTATCAAAGGAATGTCCAGTTCAACATTAGTGACTTTGATATCATGCATAATAGATTTTACTTCTAATGCAAGAGCGAGAGGATCATCATTTTGTAATTCAAGACTGAACAATTTAATCATGAGTTGAACAACTTCAAGTGTAGAGTGTGAGTCATAGAGTTCCTTCAATTTTTGTAAGGCTTAAAAAGAATTTGAAAATGGAGAAATATGGTGACTCAACTCTTCATTTATTGTTTCTGCAATCAATGCATAAGCCTTGTTGTTCTTATTTTCCCAAATGGTGAATTCCTTGTTTGAGGTAGGTTGTTTTGGCTCTTCATCTCCGTCTCCAACACACACTCTTTTCCACAGCTCATTAAAAATGAGAGTGTGTTTTATTTTCTGAGACCACTCAGGATAATTTTCCTTCCCATTAAGGACCACCCCCCAATAGATATTAATGAGTGCATTTTAAAAAAAATGTGACCTGTAAAAAATATATACTTTTGCTGCCAATATATAAAATATTTTCACTTCTGGTGTTTAAATAAGAAAAAAATTGCACTGTAATAGCAATATTCTTAAGAAAAAAAGTGCAATTCTATCAAGAATGTAGTTCTAGTAAAAAATTCATTGCCAGTAAAAATGCAGTCCTGGTAACAAAAAAATCATCTTCCAACATGGCTTTAAAGGACTTCATCTTCTGTGGCTTTAAAGGACTCCATCTGCTCTATTCGAAAACAAATAAGAAATAGCTTAGATGTTCTATTCAAAACCCAATAAAACCATAATGGAGATTCTTAAGCATGTTTTCCTCCTTGAACCTCTCGCGAGACCAATACTGGGCATCCAACGTAGTCTACCACAATACCGGAGAGGAGAATATTGGCAGCGCAGTGTATTGGAGCCAAGAGGGAGGGAGAGAGTAGCATATGGAGGGAGCAGCATATGTATGGCCAGTAGGGAGGGAGAGAGCAGCGTATAGAGGGATGGAGCAATGTATGTATGGGATCATGCTACAAACAAGCTACAAACAAGCAAAATAGCAAAATAGCAAAATGCTATTACCAGGTGAGAAATATGAGTGCTGCAAACAAGTTGCGTATATGAGTGCTACAAACACGCTGTAATGGAACGTTGTTACCATGTGAGAAATAGCAAAATGCTATTACCAGGTGAGAAATATGAGTGCTGCAAACAAGTTGCGTATATGATTGCTACAAACACGCTGTAATGGAACGTTGTTACCAGGTGAGAAATAGAAAAATGCTATTACCAGGTGAGAAATAGCAAAACACTACATATGGGAACGTTGTGTATTATGCAACAGTCCAGTCTTGAAAACCGAGAGAATAGAAACACAGTCCAGTCTTGAACGCTTTTCAAAATAATTGGAGAGGGTTGTTTTTGAAATAATTGGAGCAACATTAACCTATGCGATATCACCAAATATGCACTCATCGCACCACAATAGAGTTAGAGATGCTAATTCTACAATATGGACAGAACATAGGCAGAATAGGAAAATAGGCAGAAAGGGAGTTACAAGGGCAGGAATGCTAAAAATAGAGCTCGCTCTGGTACCATGTTAGACCAGGAGGTAACTCCTCAAAAATGAGATTGTATTATTCATTTAGACTGTTTATTATTATATATATGTGGGAGTGACTGTTGAGTTTCATCTCCCGATGACTCTCCATTTTCTCTATTATTTATTTACAATATTTACATTTGTTCACCCAATCCCTATGATTAGGTGTCAACACTTCCAACTCCATTTCAGTGTCACTACTATGTTCAAGAAAAGTCATTCAATTGACATTCATTGCAATACTCTTAATCCTTCATTCCATGTTTTCCTCTCCCAATCCAGTTCCCTATCGGCATCATTCTAATCATTTTGTCTCGATCATAATACATGTTTCATGTCGTTGATGGTGGATACATCAAGGCGCTCTTGTGATGGGTCGCTTCTTATCAACATCAGCACATTATCTAGGAAGATTGACTTAGAAACACCCATCGGTACCTTGGTGGTTGCATATATCAATGGAAATTTTCCTCAATCTTGGTGATAGGTTTACATCATTGGCCTTCAACCAAAATATTTTGGGTTGTGTTCGACATAAACTCATTTATTCACACCATACTGATTGTATTTTAGTACCTTGAGAGCCATTAACATCATCAGTGGTTTCTCTCATGTCTGTTAATGGCTTACATCATTGGCTGGTAATCATATGGTGTTTACCATGTTCTACTTCAACTCATTGATTCACATGGTTAGACTCGTATGTTGGTTGGTCATGTGAATGAGATAGAAGACCCCAGATCTAGTTTTCGCCACCCGGGCTGTGATTTCAGGATTATACAAATATCACTATATATGATGGTTATGATGATATTGACAGTCATCGAGTCATGGTTCCACCATCAGTCATTAGTGGACATGTCTTTTGATCACTGTACATCTTATGTTAGCTTATGTGTTGAGTATAGGTATGCCTCCCTTAGCAAAAGGATGTCATGATGTAAATGTATTGTAACAAAAGATGATCTCGCTAGTTGTTATTAATCCCAACTTGTCACAAAGTAAAGCACTTCAATCATTAGTATTCATTTCGACTTTGTGCTTTAGGGGCTAATCTGTTATAGGCCATTTTGTCACATTATACCAATAGACCTCCTAATGGGATCAATCAACATCCTATTCCCCCTTGTCATGATTTTGCACAAAGCCTTAAACATGCCTCTTTCACTCCCCAGAGATTTTGCCTAAAACTTCATCATTTGAGCCAGTTTTAGGACCAACGCACCTTGGCCTCTTTCTGGACAGTGTCCAACTATAGGTTGTTCCAATGTGGCCTACATTGATCAACTACATGTTACTCTCCTTGCACTTGTGTTGGTTCTAGAAATCTGGAAAAAATAGAGATAATGTCGAAGCCTCCATTTCTAGAAGCTTCTAGGATCTGTTGTAACCATTTACCTCAGATAAAACACTTGAATCTTATCCTATCCTACCTTTTAGTTTCCATCCCTTATCCCTAGATATCATCCTCACATCAAGAGTGGATCTCGATCCCAAGATTGGTAAATGGATAAGAACTCCAAAATTACCTCACTCCTCTATATATTTATAGCCTTTCATATGCAAGGGGTTGGCTTTGGAGAGTGATTCTACCCTTATGCTATTGTTGTGAGATTTATTCCTTTCATTCATTTAGGGTGATTGGTCATACACTTTGTGACCAAGGAAGGACAAGTCAACAACTTGGAGGAGCTCTTCTACAAGATCGACACCTATTTATGGTTGTAACTCACTCCATTTATATGAATAGAAAGAGTTCTTTTGTTTTCCTATATGTGATGTCATTATTTCAGGTATTTCGATACCATGTCAATTTGTTGAATAAAGTAGATAAATGATGCTGCAAATATCTCGTAGTTTCTTGGCTTGTGTTTTCTAGTTGTCTAGGTTCTAATTTTAGCAGTTGGAGCTAATATTGGTGCATTCAAGCCGAAGAAGGAGTGAAACATACAACATATTCCAAGTAGTTTTATTCCCCTCATCTACTTACTTTAAAGAAAACATTGGATCATTTGTCATTTTGTTGTTCTAGGTTAGCCACAAATCCTAGGGGAGATATTTCTGTCTGCAATCATAAATCCGGCATAACACCTAGGTTGATATATGAAATTTGAGACCTCCAAGACTCAACATTGTTGTTGGAACACTAAGTGACCACCAATTTTTGGTGCCATTCCAGGGAGGTGTTATAAGTTTTCAAATTTTATTTTCTTCACATACAATAGAAAGAAAAAAAATTATTTCTCTTTTAACTAAGCATGCATGTCTCCTAGACTTAGAGATAAGATTAGATATTTTTCCAAAAATACCCACTTCTAAAACTATAAGTATAAATCAGCAATAATTAGTTGATTGTGATACATTGCCTTCAACACCAAAAAGCTTTAATGATTATCTAGAAGAACAATCTAGGGCATTTTAGACACTAATAGAAGTAGGTATATTTCCATCTCAGTATGCAATGGTTTAAGATGGAGATCAACCAGAGGTCATTGAGTTTCCTATTTGGGAGACCAATACGAAAGCTATGATGAAAAATATCAATGCATCTATAATATTTTACTTTTATAGGCTAACCACATAAGATGCTCACAATTTTCTATTTTATTTTGTTGTAGTGTGTAGTACTAATGACTATCTTACAAATGAAGAAAAACCCAATATTTTCCCTATTACATTGAAAGATGTGGCCCTAAGGTGGTTCACAAGTGTTGAGGAAAATAATATTTCGAGTCGGAAGTAGATGTAATAAATTTTTAGGAACAAGTACAAATATTATTATGGGGCTTGAGATATAAGGGATGAGATCTCTCATGTGACCCAAGGAGATAATGAATCCTTAGAAGACTTTGAAGCAACATTTCAATTAATCTAGAAGAGGTCACACAACTGCACCTCGGATGACGACTCTCTGAATCTTGTTTTGCTAAGAGGAGTAAGAGAACACTTGATGGAGACAATGAATCTCTTGGTTGATGGAAACATTTACTAGCAATATTGTTCTACTATCAAGAAAATGTTCAAAAAACATCCTAGAGAAAACAAGAATAAAGGACATAGATTTATTAGAGGCTTGGTAAGTCCTTATTCTTCTCCTTTTCTTACAAATAATGAAATAGGAGAAATATTAGAATATATGAAAATGTAATTTTTTTCACTCACTACCCTTGTTCATAGATACATTGCAATCTAAGAAGAAGAAAGAAGAGACAGAAAAGGAATTAGACATATTTTGTCCAAAGTGCACCAAAAGACATTATTGATGTTGAGAAATGGCAACAAGAAATTCCAATTTAATTTGTCCTTGAATTAACTAAGAATTAAAATCGAATTCTTTTCTCATAGCAACTTGTAAATAGTTAATTAATTTTAATTAACTTAATTAGCTTGGGAATTTCAAGTTGGAAGTATTTCTGAAGTCATGTATATGTTATCCGTATTTTATAGGGGTACACAATGTGTTAAGTATGATTTGTAATTAGATAACTCAGTTTACTGAGTTAAGTTCAGTTAAATTAATTCCAAACTATTTTAGGAACTAATAATGAGTTAACAATCAGTGGGTGCACTAATGAATTAACTAGTGCTACTCCAGTTAACTAAAGATTCCCTTATCAGAAACTCGTGCATGTCAATTCTAAGAAAGGCCCAACTAAGACTAGAGTTCTGGGATAGTGTAATATCAGTTGTATGATTTACTGAATTGTATAGATCATGCATGCAACAGGAACTAAACCTTGAAGGGATTGCGCAGTTTTGGATGCATTGGCCTCCCATTAATATGGGTTGATCAGCCATAAGAATTGTGCAAGCAAATATAGACTTGGAGAGTTGCAGAATTGGTTAAGTGTTGGCCAAGAGTTTTCTTGTGAGTTGGAGATTGATTTTATTGAGTGTTTGGATTGTTCATGTGAGAACAAGCATTGTATTATCATCTTGGGTTTCTGATATATGCAATATAGATAGTGGGGTTTTGAGTTGTGGCTTTCCCCAGATATTTATTGTGTTATGTATATTTTATTATCTTCCTCTTGTCGATTATTGTTTTCATTGATCTATTGGCTTCCACTGAATGAAAGTATAAGTATATTCTTTCCTTTTTCTTTAGTACATTGCATAAGCTTATGAATCTATAGGATTTTATACATGGTATCAAAGTTGAGAACAGTATACTAGAGGATATTTCAAAGTTTTTGAGTTTTGGGTTACAGGTGAAATTCGAATTTGCAATACATACTTCAGGAGCGGCATATGGCATCCTACGGTTTGTGGCTCGAGTATGCCTTGGAAGGAAGCTCAAATTTTATAGCCTGGAGGTTCAGGATGGAAGCTATGCTAGAAGATAAAGGCTTGAACGAATTCATTGATCAAGAAATCCCTAAGCTAGTAGCATCAGATGCACATAACTTGGTCGAATGGAAGAAGTGTGCGGCGAATGCGAGGCAGACAAGCCTTGAGGGAGTCCGAGTCCACATTGTCTCGAATCTCCATAGAAAGGAAACACCATACGCTATGTGGAAAACATTTACGGTCTTGTCTCAGAACAATTGTGACCAAAGGAAATTGGCACCAAATGACAAACTTCAAAAAATCAAAATGGAGAAAGGCAAGACTATTTTCAAATACTTGACCAAGCTCACTCAATGTCATGATGAGCTTGGAAGTGTTGGAATCACAATTGTTGAGGAATACTATTTCCAGGAAAACTAGTGCCTTTTCGATCTGCTAGTCCCACTAAGATGGGTAGCTATATTAGAAACAAACAATCAAAGCACTTTACAATTTCCTTTATGTATGATAGATAAGAGAGAAGCAAAGAGGCCCAACTTGGATCTTCCACTTGACTCCTTGCTTGATTTCTCTCTCCCTTGATAGAGCTTGCAACTCCTCTCCTACTCGTCCCACTTTAGAGAATACCTGTAGAGACAAAGTAACAAAACACCATCAAAGAATCTCGACCTATAATTATAAGCAATGCAGAATCAGAAATACATTGACCATACAATTGCATTCACAAAACAACAAGATTACAAATACATGATTGTATGGAAGAAAACTCAAAGAACTTTATTAATAGTAGAAGAGAGGATTACAATCCAGCTGTCTGATCTAGCATCATCTCCCAGCATCAAAGCCCTCTTCACCTCATGAAAAGCAAGATCACCCAACAATACAATGCTTCTTCTCAAAGACAAACTAACAGCACTTCTTTACAAATTACAAAATTCCAGCCTCTAGATCTCTCAAATGAGGGATCCATTTATAGATGTATGCAAAGGGTGTGAGTCAGCTCTGGGTTTTTTATTAGTGTCATTCCACTGATAGTTCTTGGTTCCACTTAGAGATTTCTTGGATCTCTTACTCATCCCTAGGCGAATTCAGAGAGGCAAGTGTCATAGAGGAAGTTTCTAGAAGATCCCATGAGCATCCAATTAGCAAACTACTTCAGACATTTGTCCATTCTCACTCATCGCACCCCACAGAAGGTCTCTTCAGTATGCATCGCACCTGGCTAGTGTAGGAGTCAGTATGCATCGCACTTTGACCAAGGAGCAGTCAGTATGGTCCAATTTTGGCTAGTTCTGAGTGGTTTTTTAGGTGGAACTTCTGGGAAATGATGTAATCAGTTGACCATGATCCTTTAGGGTATGAAACAACACTTTTAGGGTTTAAAGAGCCCTTGTTTTATCGACATATATGATTGGGGTTGTACTGCCCAAATATGTCTATAACAGTTGCCCCCTAAAGCATGAGGTCGTAAATCTTCTGATGTTGGGTGAAATTCTTTATCATGAAGATCCAAGGTATTCGAGCTGGAAGGAAGCCTATATAAATTAAAATACAATAAATCATCATCATATTATTTTCATGATCTAGTTGAGGCAGGCATTCCCATGCTCAGCTTTACAAATTCATTTTCATGTACATAGGATAGATAATCGTCTGATGTTGTAGACTAGTGATTCTTTTGTATGTAGAGCCATCATCCCTTAGCTTGGATGATCATCTGTGTAGCTTTTGTGTACATTTGATGTCTTTATATTCCTGAATATATCGTAGCCTGGATGGATGAAACTAGATCTGGGGTCTTCAAACTCGTTCAATCTTCACCCGATGTACAAGTTGATCCATGTGAAAAGATGTCCTGAAGTGGAACATGGAAAGACATCGCCTGATTACCAGCCAATAATGTAAGTTGTTAACAGATGCAAGAGGAATCACCGATAATGATAATGACCCTCAAGGTACTACAGTACAATTCACGTGGTGTGAATATATGATCTGATGTCGAACACCACACAAAATCTTTCAGTCGAAGGCCATTGATGTAAACATGTCGCCGGAAGTGAGAAACTTGCCATTGAGGCATGCAAGCTTCAAAGTACTGAAAGGGTTGTTTCTAAGTCAACTTCTTGGATAATGAGCTAATGTTGACAAGAAGTGACCTGTCATAGGAGGGCTTTAATGTAACCCACATCTACGACACGAAACGATGCAAATGATTTTTCGGAAGTGAAAATGATCTGATGATACAAGGTTTAGGAATGGCGGTCATGAAAAAATCGAGGGTGAAAGTATTGCAATGGATGAGGCGTTAGCTGGATGGTGAATTCTCTAAATGACTTCTCTTGAACATGTCAATGACACTAAGATGGATTGGTAGCGTTAACCCCAAAAGATGGATGGCATGGAGGACCAATGGTGATATGACCGGTGAACAGAATAACCCAACTCAACTCAATCATGGTGATGGAGTGAAAGTCTCATGTTCAGGAGCAACCTGCTATCAATGAAGTTCTTCAAGTTTTCTTCCTTTTTTCCCCAGTCATTGCTGACTAGTACCTCTTTGTTTTTTTCAAGCTTAAGGAGGATAACATATGCTTGTTCTATAATTTGCCCTTCAGGCAAACCTGTCGCTATGTTTTAGCGAGCCCGGCAACAATGAAACTCGTTCTTCTCCGGGTGGACAAGTTTGTCGCTATTGCGTTAATGAGTTTAACGATAAGGATAACTTGGTCCTTTTCATGTTTAGAGAGTTTGAAAAGGGACGAAAAGGAAACTCCAACATTCCTTTTTTGTAGCATAATCCCTTAATTCCAAAAAAGTATAAAATAATATGAAAGAGATGACTTTTCGATCTCTTTAGTGAACCAAAAAAGACAAGTTCTCGATATTTTTGTGGGATGATCTCTCAGGTCCAAAAGATTAAAATGTAGAGGAGGGATGGTGCTTCCCCTTACTTTAATGAGCTGGAAAGGCCATTAGCTCAGAAATATTTTCATATTTAATGAGTCTAAAAAGAGCTTAAAAGAGACTTGTTTTTTAGGAACGAGTGATGTTTCCGGGTAGCAACTAGTTCTAGGTAAGTTTGGAACTTCTCAAACATGGCAGTGTGAAGAGGGTGGCTAATAGAATCACTCGTTGCAACTGCTCCTCAAAAGGTTAAACAATCAAGTGGAAGCATATGATCGGCCAAAAGAATGGAGGTGATGGTAAGAACACAACCAAGGCTTAAAAAGGCAATGGCAATCACAGAGGTCATTTATTGAAGGTGGGTTTATTTCTTAATGAGATTGAACCTTGCGTTAACATATGCTTAGTAGCGGGTTATTTTTTAACGAGCTTGAACCTTGTGGAAACATTGCTCATTCCAGTCGTTTAAATATGTCTCTAATTGGTAGGTTCATTTTTTAGCGAGCTTGCACCATGCGAAACTTTTCTCAATGCCTTTTTATGTAGGCTAGAAATGACCAAACTACAGATCTAACTACACTAAAAGCTAAGGCACTATTGAGATTAGGTAGGATCGTTTTGTCTTTCAACACGACCCTTCCTTTGGTCCATCTAGTGTGCAAACATTTTTGGACCAACTGCCTAACCTAAGGAGTTTACACTAGAAAGCTAAAAAGCTAAAAACGCTAAAAAGCTAAAAAATGAAACTGGTCATTTTTCACTTGCATGAAAAGGGTTTCATGCCCCCAGGTATTGAGAAAATGAGAGTTTCCAGGTCACCATATGGAATTCACTGCATTTAAGTAGGATTGGTTCATCCACAGAGCAAACAAAACACTTCATTTGCTTTGTCCATCGAAATAGACAAAGGTGAATGGTTTGAGCTTCCAATCGCATAACCTGTCAAGAAACCTATCTTTTCAGTTGGGTTCACCTACCGAAGCAAATCGGGGTGCATGCCCCCCTAAGCTTCATTACATTCACCGGACTACTCATGGTAATTAGGTGGATGAAATGAAGGTTGAAGAGACATTCTTGATGCAAAGAGACCATTCAGGGATGATGTTTGACTTGTAGTTGTGTTTGAAGTGGGAAATGAAAGCTGGTCGATAAGCTGTACCATTTTTCCTTCATGCGGGAAACACATCACTCAAAAGAGTGTGGAAACAGTAGCTTCCATGCTATAAATGTAGTCACGCCCAAGGAGTAGATTGTAATCTAATGGTCCTTGGACTACCATCATGTTCAAATGAACGGTTTTCCTTTTCAAAGTTATTGGCAACTTTGGAAGGATGCCTAATGGTCGACTGGTTGCTTTGTTAAAGCCTGACAAATTTTGTGTCACAGGCATAAGCGATGGCGAACCAAGCGCTTTCCAAGCAATTGAGGAAAGGATACTCACTGAAGTCCTTTCATCTATGATAGTGCCAGACACGATCATTTTGTAAACTTGTACTATGATTCGAAATGGTACATTAGATAGAAGGCGGGGTCTTGCTAGTTGATTCCAATCGAAGGAAATGACTAGATTGCTTGGAGGGGGTACTGAATAAATGGCTAGATGAAACCCTTGAACTGGCGAATTTTCCTTCTATTGTAAGGGAACTGGCAGATTGCCCCCAAGTTCATCAAACTTTGTATTAACAAAAAGAATTTGAACGGCATCGTTTTCATTCTCTTTGGAAATAGTATCATCTGAAGGTGGACCTTCTGAAGGCAAGACTAGGTCGACTGCCATCTCGACATGTTGACTTTGGTCTGGTATGGACTCAGAAGGTTCACTTTCAATGATATGCGTTTTGACTAATGATTAAGTTATGTCAGTCAGATTTTCAACTAGTAAAGGATTTGGTGAGAGTTTCTTGTATCCAGGTGGAAGTCGCTATGGCGAAGAAGGATGGTTATCCAAAACTCTTTTGGCTTCTTCCATAAAGGGACAACGGTAAAGAACATGATCACCTTCACATAACCTACATGGAAATCTGACCTTTCCTTTCTGTCCATTGACTTCATTTTCACTAGTTGATGGTACATTGTCAACTTGATTGCCAGAGGTCGATGACACCAGATGGTGCGAACAGGGATACCATTCTTTCAATATCCAGGGAATGCACAGACATTATAGATGAAGGTGGTCTCCTTTGCAAATTATGCATGGAGATCTGTGTTCAGAAAGTTTGGTATGCAGATTTTCACCAGATGCTACATGGTTGCCCCCTTGCTTAACTAACTTCTTCTTCTTCTTCTCCTTCCCTTTCTTCTTCTTCTCAGCCACTTGGTTTTTACTATCACTAGTTTCACCAAGAAAAGAGGAAGAAGGGGAGGGAGAAACAAGCGAAGTAGAAGGTGAAGGGACAACTTCAGTATCATTTGGTTGTTGATTCGATTGTTGAGGAATCATGGTATTTTGAATGACAGAGGTTGAGAATAGCCATACTGGTGGGCCAGTTATGATTCCTAGAGGGGACAATGTAGCCATATACAGAGCACCGATATCTCCCCAAGAAGAGAAATGACTAGGATTCCCTCCAAGAGGGATTCCTTGATTGGTGGACTCCATTACCTCAACCTAAGATCAACAAAGGAACGGGGATGTTATTCCGAATCAAATAAATTTTAATGATGCTTTGACACAAATTTTCTTTTTCAATTTTTAAGAGTCAAGAAAAATCTAAAGATGAGTCTAGTCGCCTTCGATTTTTAATGAGCCTGAAGTGACAAGTGCTTAGATGGACCTTTTCTTTTAAGGTGTCGAAAAGGAACAAAAGTGACTACTCTGGAAATCTAGACAGAGGGATTACCAAACCAATCGCAAAACTGCAATAGACACCTTGGTGGTAAATTAAAGAGAAATTGCCAAGGACTTATGTACGGCAGTCAATCTTACCAAATGATGTGTTAAGTGCATTGCGATCGATAGGGCGGCAGACACAGCTTTCTATGGATAAAGGATATTAGCCTATTGTGGTCTCCCAATATATACTCGATGGTACGGGGAGCACAAGTCCGTACTAACACTCGTTGTATCAAAGAGGAGGAATCACCCAACCTTCGATGAAATTGATAGTTACCACGTTTTATGACACCGGAATACGTCTCTAACCTAGACCTCTAGATGTGTTGCATTAGGTTCCAAAGTGTTGTTATGTTCATTGAGATTTATTTTAGAGTTGATCTTTTTTAGAAGTTTTACTTTCAAGGTTCACCACGTGATGTAGATATAAAATTCCTAAATATGCAATCTAAAATGATAAACAGTGGTTTATTTTTTAGCAATGAAAATCCTAACTACTAAGGAAAGAAGATAACAATTCTTTCGACAAAGAACAAAGAGCACACACTAAATGCATTTTTCCTAAATCATTTTCCGCATACAGTCTAAATGAAAATGCAAATGCATGTATTTTTTTTTTGTTTCCTTAATGTGAGAATGCCAAAAAGGAAAACTAAGTACAGATCTAAATTATTTTCTTCAAAGCGACATTTCGACAATTTCTTTTCAAAATGAAAGGAAGACTAAAACGACACTTTTTGATTTCGAATAGAAAACTGCTTTCGACACTTCAAATATTAAAAATTCAAATCAAATAAAATGGAAAAAGTACAATCGAGTATCTAGAAAAGGAAGACTTTACAACACTCTTCTTTTTGACTCAAAATGATAGTTATGACACTTCTTCGCATCAAAATGATAGTTCGATTAAGCTACTTTTGACAAACAAGGACTGTAAATGATGGAAAAATACATAAAAACATTTACAAATCCCAATCAGTGGAGGCTGAATAATGTAAAGGAAAGAGGCTTCAGCAATGAGATACTGATCATGAGTAGCAAAACTACTGAATATAGCTAAAAACAAGGAGAAAAAAACCAAGTTTCAAAGAGAGAAATAGTATCACTCAGTCATCGCACCTGTCCTTCAGGGAAACAGGGATGCATCTCACCTGCAACATACGGGAGGTGTCATGCATATAGGCTACTAGTTACAGATAGTGCGATGGGCTAGGGAGAAAAAATAAGTTGGGTTTTTGCTCAAAATTTGCAACTAAGTTCAATGATTTAAGCTGAGCTATGATAGATAGTAAAAACAATGTACAGGGGTATGATCTTAAGAGGTTATTTAGCTACCACAAGGGCAATTAGGATGCTTGTAAATCATATATTTAATTCATAAACCAACATGGAGATTGACTAAAGCAACATTCATCTACTTTTCATTTGCATAACAAAAGTAGTTCGAAGGCTATCTAGCTAACTTCAGGCTCCGTCTATAATTGATAAAGAAAAAAACAATAACAAACAAACAAACTATTCACTCCCCAGTGGAGTCGCCATTTTGTTTCTGGGAAAACTAGTGTCTTTTCGATCTGCTAGTCCCACTAAGATGGGTAGCTATCTTAGAAACAAATAATCAAAGCACTTTGTGATTTCCTTTATGTATGATAGATAAGAGAGAAGCAAAGAGGGCCAACCTGTATCTTCCGCTTGACTCCTTGCTTGATTTATCTCTCCCTCGATAGAGCTTGAAACTTCTCTCCTACTTGTCCCACTTTAGAGAATACCTGTAGAGACAAAGTAACAAAACACAATCAAAGCATCTCGACCTATAATCATAAATAATGTAGAATCATAAATGCATTGACCATACAATTGCATTCACAAAACAACAAGATTCACAAATACATGATTGTATGGAGGAAAACTCAAAGAACTTTATTAATAGTAGAAGAGAGGATTACAACCCAGCTGTTTGATCCAGCATCATCCTCCTAGCATCAAATCCCTCTTCACCTCATGAAAAGCAAGATCACCGAACAATACAATTCTTCTTCTCAAAGACAAACTAACAACACTTCTTTACAAATTACAAAACTCCAGCCTCTAGATCTCTTAGATGAGGGATCCATTTATAGACGTTTGCAAAGGGTGTGAGTCAGCTCTGGGTTTTTTATTAGTGTCATTCCACTGATAGTTCTTGGTTCCACTTAGAGATTTCTTGGATCTCTTACTCATCCCTAGGCGATTCAGAGAGGCAAGTGCCATAGAGAAAGTTTCTAGAAGATTCCATGAGCATCCACTTAGCAAACTGCTTCAGAAATTTGTCCATTCTCGCTCATCTCACCCCACAAAAGACCTCTTCAACATGCATTGCACCTGGCTAGTGTAGGAGTCAGTATGCATTGCACCTTGACCAAGGAGCAGTCAATATGGTCCAGTTTTGTCCAGTTCTGAGTGGCTTTTCAGGTGGAACTTCTGGGAAATGATGTAATCAGTTGATCATGATCCTTTAGGGTGTGAAACAACACTTTTAGGGTTTAAAGAGCCCTTGGTTTATAGACATATATGATTGGGGTTACAGTTCCCAAATATGTCTATAACAAATATATGGTGAGTATTTCTCTTCTAGGACTCCCAAAGAGTTTGCATAGTTATCAGGACTCTATCAATGGTCGGGAAAAGCTACTAAATTGGGAACGACTATGGTCGGATTTGATGCAAGAGGAACACTAGGGATGGCTCTTCATCAAAGACTAATGATGAAGAGAACTGTGCCTTAGCGATTAAGTTGAGGAAGGGGAAAGGGAAATATTCATATTCAAAATTGGATTCTTATCATGGAGGTACAAAGAAAGACATGACGAAATTTAAATTCTTTCATTGTCATGAGCTAGTCCATTTTGATACAAAAATTCCAAGAAGAAGTCCTCACGAGCGACAGGTGAGGCTTTGGCCTCTCAATTTGAATTGGACTTTTCCCTCATTGAATGCATGGTTTCATCAATGATGGGAAGTGTATGGTACTTAGATAGTGGAGCTTCGTTCTAAATGACTAGCGACAAATATTTATTCAGTTACCTAAAGGAGAAAGATCTCTAGATGTATATCGATATGGATGACGATGGGAAGTATAATGTTACTAGATTGGGCATGGTTAGTTTTCAGAGGGAGTATGGGGCTCAAATCACCTCGAAGAATTTTATGTATGTGCCCGGGATAAAGATGAACTTGGCATCCATTATCATGCTTGAGGATAGAGGATTTGATGTGATCTTTTCGAAAGGAAAGGCATTCCTTCGACACATAGCCACAGGTCAAGTAAAGAAGATAGGGATTTGGGTGAAGAATCTCTATATGTTGGAGGTAGAGGAGTGTGTTTCTTTGAGCTAAAAATAAGAAAGGGTGTAGAGCCAAGACATTGGCAAGTTGTGGCACAGGCGATTGGGCCACTTGCATTATGGGGCTTTGAATATATTGCAATAGATCTCTATCAGTCTTCCCAAAGGTTTGCTTGAGCATTTTAACACATGAAATGGGTGTACTTTGGGAAAATACACCAAGTCTTCCCTTCAAAACAAAGACATTCGAGCAGAGGCTATTCTAGAGAGAGTCCATTCAAATTTGTGTGGACCATTCTCGACAGCATCCACACCCAAACACATGTATTATGTTATATTTGTTGTTGACGATTCTCATAAATGTTGGATATTTTTCATGTAGAAAAAGGATCAAACCTTCACAAAGTTGTGTGATTTTAAAGCATTGGTGGAGAAAGAGTCAGGTAAGAAGGTTAAATCTTTAAGGAGTGATAATAGTGGTGAGTATGGCTCAAATTATTTTAAGAAATTTTGTGCAAAAGAAGAGATTAAACGAGATTTGATGAAACCCTAAAACCCTCAGCAGAATGGGGTGGTTGAGAGGAAGAAGATAAGCATAGTAGGGGCAGTGAGGGAAATGTTATATGATCAGGGCCTACCACTACACTTTTGGTCTGAGGCATGCAACACATCAGTTTATGTTCAGAATCATAGCCCACATCGGACACTTTAAGAAGCTTGAGCTAACAGTACAGTTGGGGATATTTGTGGGGTACACTGATATACCTCACAACTATCAATTGTACTTTCTAACTAGTAGGATGACAATGGTTTGCAAGGATGCCAGATTTGATGAAGAGAAGGCCATGTGAGTTTCCCTTGAGAGGGAGCTTGAGCTACATGGAGACGAGGATATTTTAGCTCCTAAGTTTGAGGAGCCTCATATTGATGTGGAGCAGCCACATGCAGAGGATCCGGGAGCGGATACATCCACTCAAACAAAGCCTTTGAGAGAGGGAAGAAAGCGCACCAAATAGTCTGACAGATTATTGGATATGCATGGGAGAATGTGGGAGCACCCACTTCTCATTGCAGGCAGAGGAGGTCACCTGAGAGGTACGTTGGATACATGGCTCTTATGGGAGAATTTTTTGTGAAAGAGACATCTTCCTTTAAGGAAGCAGTGCAACAGTTGGTTTGGGTTGATGCCATAGTGGAGAAGTATGACTCCATAATTAGTAACAGTGTTTGGGATGTGGTCCTGAGACCGGATAACCAATTAGTGGTGAGCTCTCATTGGCTTTACAAGGTAAAGAAAGCTGTAGATGGCAGTGTGGAGAAGCATAAGGCTAGATTTGTGGCTCGTGGCTTCTCACAGGTAGAGGGGTTTGACTATGATGAGACCTTTTCTCTTGTTGCAAGGTACTCATCAATCCGATCTATATTGGCACTATCTGTACAAATGGGTTGGAAGATACATCATATGGATGTGAAGACAACCTTCATTAATGGCATGATTGAGGAATAGGTGTACATAGAGAAGCCTAAAGGTTTTGAAACCTTTGACCATGAGTCGTATGTCTGCCAACTCAAGAGGGCGTTGTATGGGTCAAAGCAAGCACCTCGTGCTTGGTACACAAGGATAGATAGCTACTTCACCAAGTTGGGCTTCATGAAGAGTGAAGTGGATGTGAACCTGTACCACGTAGTGGTGGAAGGTAAGTTGTTGATCATTGTACTTTATATTGATGATCTCATACTGACATGTGACGATCATCTAATCAAATATTACAAGGAGGACCTTTCAAGAGTGTTTGAGATGAAGGACATGGGGCTCATGCATTACTTTCTTGGCATGCAGGTATGGCAGGGAGATGGGGAGTTGTTTGTGTCTCAGGGAAATTATGTCAACGAGATACTCAGGAGATTCTGCATGGAGAGCAGTAAACCCATGGAGACTCCTCTAGCAAGTAACTGGAGGAAGGAGGATGCTACTTTAGGGAAATAGTGGAAGCTATTGTTTACACGCAGCTTGTGGGTTCACTCATGTACTTGGTGAACACACACCGGATATGTGTTATGCAGTTAGCCAACTTAGTCAAGCGATGGTTAGGCCTACCAAGATGTATTGGAAGGCGACAAAGCATGTGTTAAGATACCTCAGGGGCATTTCTCAGTATGTATTATGGTACAAGCAAATAGAGGGAGTGAAGCTTCAAGGCTTCACTGATGCATATTGGGAAGGAAGTCCATCCAATAGGGAGAGCACATTAGGAGGGATCTTCAGTATTGGGTCAACGACAGTTTCTTGGTACAGCAAGAAACAAAGATCATTTTTACTCAGTTTGGTAGAGGCAAAGTACATGGCTGCAAGTCAGGCAACATGTGAGGCCATCTGGATGAGGAAGATCCTAGTTGGTTTGTTTGGTCAACAGATGGATCCAACTGTGATTTACTACGATAATCAGAGTTGTATCAAACTCTCTAAAAATCCAGTTTTTCATGATCGTTCCAAGAATATTGATATCAGATATAATCATCTAAGAGATTGTGTATTGAGGTGTATTATGTTGTTAGAGTACATTCCCACAAAGGAGCAAGATGCTGAAATTTTGATAAAGGCATTGTCAAGATGTAAATTCAAGTTTCACAAAGACAGGATCGGGGTAGCTGATAAGCCCTTTCTTGTTGAGAGGGAGTGTTGAGAAATGACAACAAGAAATTCCAGTTTAAGTTTTCCTTGAATTAAACTGAGAATTAAAATTGAATTCTATTCTCATAGCAACTTGTAAATAGTTAATTAAGCTTAATTAACTTAATTATCTTAGGAATTTTGATTTGGAAGTCTTTCTGAAGTCATGTATATCTTCTCCTTATTTTATAGGGGTCAAGGATGAGTTAAGTATGAGTTGTAATTAGATAACTCAGTTTAATGAGTTAAGTTCAGTTAAATTAGTTCTAAACTATTTGAGGAACTAATAGGGAGTTAATAGTGAGTTGGTGCACTAATGCATTAACTAGTGCTACTCTAGTTAACTGAAGATTCCCTCATCATAAACTCATGCATGTCGATTTTAAGAAAGACCCAGTTGAGACTACAATGCAGAGACAATGTATTATCAGTTGTATGATTTACTGAGTTGTATAGATCATGCATGCAATCAGGAATTGAACCTTGAAGGGATTGTGCAGTTTTGGATGCATTGACCTCCCATTAATATGGGTTGATCAACCATAGGAATTTCACAAGGAAATAGGGACTTGGAGAGCTACAGAATTGGCTAAGTGTTGGCCAAGAGTTTTCTTGTGAGTTAGAGATTGATTTTACTGAGTGTTGGGATTGTTCTTGTGAGAACAAGCATTGTATTATCATCTTGGATTTCTAATATATGCAATAGAGATAGTGGAGTTTTGAGTTGTGGCTTTCCCTGGATATTTATTGTGTTATGTGTATTTGATTATCTTCCTCTTGTCGATTATTGTTTTCATCGATCTATTGGATTTCGTTGAATGAAACTAGAAGTAGATTCTTGTCTTTTGCTTTAGTACATTGCATAAGCTTGTGAATCTAGAAGATTTTCTACAATTGAAATAAGTGTCCACTTAATAACATAGAAATATGTGCACTTTCTCAGGAACAACATCCTACTGATACATGTCCCTTGTTAGGTTTGAAGATTATCTACTAAGGAGTGGAAGGAAGCATGGAATCAGTATGCTTCATTAACCAAAATAGGTAAACAAAAATTAAACCTTATCAACAAGGTATGGGTTATAACCATTCATAATATTTCAATAATTACCATGCATAATTTCAAACTCAACCTTGGCACCCAATCTTAGTAATTGAAATGGTTATTGGCTATAACCATCTCTCGCCATGTTTAGTTGCCCACTCCATCTCCATGCTTCCATCACTATGGGTGGATGACTACCTAACTACCCAGTCTCATTCATTAACTAATTTTAGGTAAATGGGAAGAAAGGATATACTATCAAATTCAAAATTTGGTATTTTGGAAATATATGTTTTTTACTATCACTATTTTCTCATTGTACAAAGCAATTTTCCAACCCCATCAATGGTTCTCGCTTGTGGTAATATGAATACTACTAGTGCTCCACCATTTATTTAGTAGGTTGATGATTTTTTATTACTTACTGAAACACTCAAAACCACCACAATGTCTACACTATAATTTTCAACAACACTAGGTCATAATTACAATCATAGAATGGGAGAAAACATGGTGTTACATTTATAAATTCTTATATATGTACTTAATGAAAATCCTAGATGTTGGATGGTCCATATGGTGGAACCCGCAGCGTGCGAACCCATAGCCATTGGAATAATGAAATTATGGTTACAAAGGATCCAAAAGTCTAGAAACATGTGTATGGTCGATATTTTGGAAAACCCATATCTAGATGCCATTGCAATGAACCATGTAGAGGATTGCATGGAGTCCACAGGCACACTCTTAAGCCTTTTGGGCTAGAAAGTAAGTGATGTTCCATGCTAACATTTCAAGATGATGTAGCATAACAAAGAAGATTGGGTGACATGTCGCAGTGGTGTTTATGGTTGACAAAGTATGACGATGTGGTGTTGTAGTGAAAATGAGTCAATGTGATGATAGATGTGTCAACTATCATCATAGGTTATGTGGAATATGAAATTTAAGTTTTTTGGCTTTGTTCAGATTTGGATTGATCTAGAGGAATCCATAAAACTTAATAATGAGAGGGTGTTTGACTCACATTGGCAGATAATGACATGGCATGTTGATAACATGGATTGAATTCATAGAAGTGTTGAGGTGGAGGCCCAAGTGGTATGCACCATGGAGACGATGTGGGCTAGCAATTTTTTTGGATAGCAAAAATATATAAGTATAAATTTCTATAAAAATGGAAATTTGGAGTTTTCCCAGACCCATATATTGACCATTGACTAAGAGGAAATCTAAGAGATTTGGAAAAGCCACTAGAGTGAGAAATGAAATCCAGGATCTAGGTGTATGTAGAAGGTTGAAAATTCATATTAGTGTAAACCTATAACTTTCTAAATGGGATATTAAAAACTTTCTCAGATCTGGATGCAACTGGATAGTAGGGAAAATTTTAAGGATGGAAATTTATCTTGAAGTTTAGCAACCTTGGCGAATCTTACTAGTCCCATATATCCAAATTTTAAAATGTTTGAGGGCAATTTTGTCAAAAAAATGTAGATTTATAATATTTTTATATTAGACAATATATAATATTGGTGATTTTTAAGGTAAAATAATTTTAGACTATAAAATTTGGGTGAATTTATTTTTAGAAAAATGGAAATTGACGAATCTTGTTTTTTGAAAAATCATGGAATATTAGCCCACCTGTGAATATTAGCCCCTAAAATTTTCCCTGGTTCACTGGATATGCTAACATGTCTATCTATAGATGTGGTCATATGCAGTGGTAACATATGGGCAAAGGATTGCTATATGTCAGCCACATATTGTTGACGCAACGTTGCATGATGACATCATGGGGATAAATGACTACCATGTATCTGCCATGTGGAAATGGTACAAATGTTGAGTGTGAATTTAAGAAAGGTAATCCTTTAGAGGGCCCTAATTTTGGATTCATAAGTCAAATTTGATGAAAATTATATCTTGTAAAGCCTTAAGTGAAGAAAATATGATGGTGATCTTAAGAAATATATTTAAGGTGGTTGAAGGAAGAGAAATTTTGATAACTCCATCGTCATAAAGTAGCCTTGGAGGTCAAGTCAGTACATTTTCTATCCTTAAAAAGGCCTTGAGGGCAGTAGGTGTTGTTACATCTTTGAAAGAGGTTGAAAGAGATAAAGGTTCCTTTTGAGTTGAGCATTGCTATGAAAAGGTTGTATGAGACTATCATTTCCAAGTTTAGGACTAGGGTATTTTTTAAGGATTTAGTATTTTTCTATATATAGTATTACAAACGACTATTCTGGTTTGAAAATTCATACTTGTGGAATGTAGGTGAGTATTCAAATTGAAAACATGCCATTTACAATTAAAATCAGTAATGTTTTGACAAAAATCATCCATTTAATCATATATATGTAAACAATAGGTGGATTTGTAACAAAATTAGCGAATATTTTTTTCAAAAAATGTCAAAAAAATAGCCCATTTGCAAAATTTCGCTCGTAAATTTTTTCTTGCACTATTCCGAAGAAATTAATTGCAATATCATAGTCAAGAAAGTGTGTCCCTTGTCCCCTATCCTTTTTGGCATATACATTGATAAGTTAAAAGAGTGTGTTTTGTTGGTATCTTCATCCCTCCATCAGTGATCAAAATTTCTCTTTTTGCATGCATATTAGGTGTCTCATCCGATCAGTTGCACTCCATTAGGTCATGGATCATCTGATGGTAGTGGTCCTTTGTCAATTTCCCTCATGCCTTTCATCTGCTGGCCTATTTTCAAATGCACAAGTCATCTGTTGTCATTTTTATTTCATTTCATTCACAGAAGTCATTTTAGGGTTTTCAGGTCTCATTAGGTCTAGGGTTTTTTCACCATGGTCTTCAAAAGTTCAATAAGAGATCAACATGTATATGAGGATGTTTAATAAGTTCATAAAATCACAAATTCTACTGAAGATTTGCTCCATAAAGGGTTTTTACCTCAAAACTCTATTTTGAGGTGAAAACAAGGTTTTTCCATTCCATGTAAAAATTTCATGTAATTTTAGTGTTTTCATATGTAATAAAGCATCATTTGCAGCCCTGGGTCACCTTGCCAAACTTCTGCACTCTAGCTCCTACAAAAGAGACAAGAAAATCCAAGCATTAGTCCATCAAATGACAAAAAGAGAGCCAAACTGCAAAACAAAGTTTTTAAAGAATAAAGTGAAAAGGAACTTTAGAAAAATGGGCTTTTCAAATGAAAAATTAAAAGCCAAGGTGGATATAAAGTTATCTTTGGTATTTGAAAACTTCATTTGCACAAGTGAGAGAGAGCAAGAAGCAAAATCACGTTTTGAGGCAAATAGAGGAAAATTGCAGCAGAGTTTAGAGTTTTCTCTTGGAGCGGCACACCTAGGCATAGGCACGACACACCGGGCACAGAAATTACATTGAACATTAAACAGGCATGGCGCACCTAGGTCTTGGTGCGGAACACCAATTTGCCAAGCCCAAAACTCTTTCAATTGACCTTCTTAAAGCTCCAAAGTTTGCTAATACCATTACTCCAAGTAAGTAAACCCTCCAAATTTGCAATAAAAAGAGATTTGGTCATCCTTGATGGTGTTTTGAATGGTGAAAAATCAAATCCTAATTGCTTCAAAGTTGCCTTAACAAAACTGTCTAGGGTTTTGTAGTTTTTGTCATTCTTGTTGTTTTTACTCCCTTACATAATTTTTCCACATCCCATCCCCCTGCACCAAATTTACCTTATTCCCTTCCTCTCTTCCTCTCCCATTGACACTCATCTTACCCCATATCACCAAACCCTAAGCCCTATACATAATTCCCATCATTCCCCAAACCCTAATTCTCATTTCTCAAACCCTATCATTCCCTAAAACCCTATTAACTCTACTTCCATCATCAAAACCCTCCTTTGCACTTATACTATTAGTCAACCCTTTTATCCCTGAAAGAGAAATAACAATCACTCTATACTTTAAAAAAAAATCTCTTCATACTCATCATTCTACACTCCAAATTTGCAAGCATGGAAACAGATTCAGCATACGAGAGGGATGATGAAACTGTCAATGATTATTCCCAAGAGGTTCATATCACCATTCAACTGATTTTACCATCATTCAGAAGGTTCTTATCATCATGTCAGGTTCCAATGGGTCATTTTACACCTTGTTCATGCTTTAGTTGTGCCTAGGTAAGGTTCATTTCCCTCTCCTAGGGTTTTGAAGGCAATTTCTCTTGGATGGTCAAATAATCAACAAAAATTGTGTCCTGATGTTCATACACCTTCCCCTATCCTTAATGTACCTTATTAAACACTTCCCATCACTAATATCCCTTCAATTCCTCATTTTCCCACAAACCCTAGTTTCTTGCTACAATTTAGCAATTTTCTAGGCTAGGCCTGTGTTTTTCCATTTTGGACCCCTTCCCCTCACTCAATCTTTGAAATTCCACTTTCCACTATTTCCTAACATCCCTCCCTACTTCCCAAAATTCTCTCAAAAATTTAGAAGCCCCTTATCCCCTTCATTTCACTTCATTTTAATAAATTCCATGTTCCACACATCCGGATAGGTTTTACTCAAATGATGTTTCAGAGAAAGATTACATGAATTTGGAAAACATTAGAGAGGTTTTTGTCCATAATAGTCCAAAGCAGAAAAAACTCCTTCACTTTTTACACAGGTGCCATGGTTTTAGAGAAATGTCAAAAATACAGTTGCTTCTGGAGAATTGATGCACCTCTGAAGTGACCTTGGGAAAATCAATATTCTCTTAGTTCGGTTGGCCAAATGACTTGCTTGATGAGTTAAATGACAACTAGACACAAAGATATTTCCAATTAGCTATCATGAGCTTAATTTGGAGGTATGGAAGACCTTCAAAAGTTGACTGCAACAGCACTCTACCTTTAGGCTGCCTCATTTTGCACAATTTTACCAGTCTTGGGAGATTTAACTTTTGACAAGGAAAATGAACTCCAAATAGAAAAATTCAAGTTTTCTTGGAACGTAGACTCTATAATCTTTCCAATGAGCTATCGTGCACCCAATTTGGACACTGTTAACGTATCCAAAACTTGATCTAAAAATGGCACTACGCATAGAAATTTTTAACACGGGCTTTTCCGGCAGGTGCATAGCGCTACCCGGTGCTCGCTTTCAATAGGGACCTCCTCTGGAGGAAAACTTTATATTTTTGGATTTCTCATGAAAAATTATGCATGACCAGAAATTACTAGAAAATTTTAACAAGTTTTGGGTCACCAAAAGGACCAAAAACACTTCAAAAATGCCCTCTCTGCCACTTTTTTGGCCACACAGGAAGTTGTGTCGGGAGAACTAATTTTTAGAGGGGTAAATGGGCACAAAATTCAAAACTTCCACTTGTTCTAGAAAGTTGACAGACAGACCTTTCCAACAAGCCAACTTGGAGCAAATTTGGTGAAGGGGAAGGCCTCCAAATTCAGCTAGGAAAGAGCCTACGCACAGAAAAATGGCACTACGCACAAGATGAAAAGGTGCAAATTTTGCTCAAAAACTCTGTTTTTCGCCTAGTTTTCTTCTAGTTTGACTTTTTCTCTCTTATGGTCAAATTCATGAGCTAACATGATGTAAATTGATGTACTATGATGTAAAAATGATAAAAATTAACTTGATAAGGTGGATACATCAGTTGTAGGTGGTTTAGAGTTGAATGAATCAGTTTTCTAGGTTTTAGAGGCAAGTTGTTTCACTGCCTATTTTTGTGTTCCTAATTTAGATATGGTTGAAACCACCCCTATTCTCATGGATTCAACCCCTGATGGATAGCATAGGTGGTTTGGAGGTCTATATCATGTGTTTTTCCAGTCATTTGAAAGGGTTGGACTCTTGTGAATGCTTTGAACATTATTATACATTCATCTCTGCAGTTTGGCAAAGAAATAGACCAGGGTTTGCAACATTTTGTGGGATTCTTGTGGCAAGGTGGTTTAGTATTGTTTTTCCTTCTATGATTCAAGTTATCATGTGTTTATGTGTGCCATTATCTCTTTCTTTTTAGCTTAACTAAATGAATCAAGTATAAAGGTGGAGTTCATTGAAGTTGCAGTGCTCTACCCTAAGGTTTATTTGGTTTTTCATGTTTTCAACTATTTGAAGAGGATTCCTAATACTTTCATGCCCTCTCCAACTCCTCACCAGTCTTAAGACTCTCCATTTCACTTATTTCAAGGTACCAAAGCATTTGCCTACCTCGCCCCACAAAACACTCTCCAAGATTGAGTTCATTCCCTAAACCTAAAACTGCCTTTCACATTTGATCCAGCAAACCAACATAAAATTCAATCAAACTCCCCTGAGCATATACCTAGCCTAAAATTAGTCTTTATATCAGTCATCTCAAGCCACATTTGCTATATTATCCTAAGATTGACAAGGAGAGAGCCCTCTCCCGACCTGGTAGGGCTAGCTACCAAGTTATGCATGGTTTGATGTTACCCTAGACCTACTTTTCTCAACCTAAGGTAGATTTAGGCCCTAACAGAGTGTTAGGACGAAACATATTGTTTTGGCCCAACTTTCATTGGTATAGTCACCACACTTCCTTTTTATGCTAGTAGTATTGTTCTTTTGGAAAGTAGTGCTTTCAATCTTGGAAAGCAACTATGAATATTCCACAATTTCTATTCCAAGATGGTTATTAATGTTAATTCCAACAAAACAAAAGTTATAATAATTAAGTTTGATCTTGCGTACACCATAGGGGATAAATGAGAAAATCATTTTGCACAACAAGGACAAGATTAAAAGTATTATTTCCTCAAAATGTAAGGAGAACTTGTCATGTGATAAGGAGATAGAGGGAAGAAAGAAAATAAGATATTATAAAAATGTGATCAACCCAAATCTCTAAAATCATAAGTATCTTTGTATTGACTAATGTAAAGATGAAAATGAACATTGCTAATATAAGAACAAATTTTCATAAGCTTCATAGTGAAATTGGGTGTTGGTCAATTCCCAAAATCCTTTGAGATGAAAGAATCGATTAGAGTTAAAGATGAAAATCACTTTATCTTAGATGGTCCATTATATACTAATATTAAATCTAAATTTGAAAATATTTGTCACTATACTAATCTTCTTAGTCTTTTAACTTAACCAAACTATGTTGATATCAAAATACTTACATTAATACTTTTCAAACATAAAAATAAACTTCAAAATAATATCTTACTTTCTTAAAATTGAACAAACCATTTTCAATTTTTTTAATTAAAACATTAATAATCTAATATTATTAAACATAAAATACAAAATAACACCATTTTAATTTAAACATTAATAGTGAATATTTTAACCGGCTGTACTTATACACATATTTAGTTTAAAATAAAAATGTCAAATTTAATCTGTATTTTTACCATTATGTGAATACTTCATGAATTTAAATAGAAGCAATGGCTATTTAATTCGTATGATTGTTAAAGGTCATTTGTTTATCAAATATAATCAAAAAGTTAATAATTTTTTTAAAATCTTTTGTTGAATTATGAAAACAGATAAAGTTGTTGCCATAAAAGTCAAATTTGACGACTAAGTCGGTTTTGAAATCAGTTACGAATTTTTGAGGCCCAGCTTTATTTTCACGTTCAAATCGGTCAAATTCCACATGGGCGGTGTTGTGGCAACCCACAAACAATGAATCTCGTTTGCAAACAAAGTTGCTTTCTACGCGTGGTGGTGGCATGTCCATATCAGCACATCTTGGATCCGAAAAATGAGTTGCTTTCTACGCGTGGTGGTGGCATGTCCATGTCAGCATATCTTGGATCCGAAAAATGATTAGATTCTCCCCCTCTACGTCTTCTCTTTTCCGGGGATTCCACATTTTTGTGGTACCAAATTGTTTGCGGTGACAACGTATCGCCCAGTCATCTTCCATGGATCTTCAAACTGTTTAACCTAGTTTACGTCTTAACATTGTATAAAAATGTTCTTAAATATGTTTATTAATTAACTTAATTATATGAATTAAATGATTGGTGTACTCTATAGATATTAATCATTTTCATAATATATATTAGTTTGCGAAAATTAAAAAAAATAAATAATTAAATTAATTAAATTATAAATTTATTTTAAATTAATATTAATTATAAAAAAAAATTAATATTAATTTAAAATAATGGAACGTTACCATACAGTGTTCCACCTATTATATTAGTATTATGAAAAGGTATTTTAAAATATTAAATTCATTAAAACTATAAGTTTATTAAAAATGAATTAACTAAAATTTCAAAATAAAGGATGGTAAAGAAGAAAATGTAAAACATTTAATCTATTTCTAAAAAAAGGCTTATTTGTTTGTGCAGATTTATTGTGCCCAGTTTTGAATATTTTTATTTCAAAATAAGTCAGTGATGTATAGCGTGGGTCGTTGGGAGGATTTAATGATAATCTCTCACTCTAGTTAGAGTTGCATGACATGACTATATTGTAATATCCTAAAAAAAAAGTAAAAACCTGTATTTCAAAATAAACATAGTCTAATCATGACTTATTTAAAAATATTTTATAATGTAAAAAACCAACATAATTTCTAATATTTATGCATGGATTAAATGCAATAAATTTAAGAGAAATTTTTTATATTAAAAATAAAATAAAATAAATTATATAAAAAAAAAATTATAATTACATAACTTAATGTGATTTTTTATAAGAAAAGAAAATATAATTTAAAATATATAACATTAATATTAAATAATAATAAATTTATGTATTTCTTTTATATATATTTATTAATATTAATATATTAAACCTAATTTTAATATAGACCACGCCTATAACTTAAAGTAGCATTAAGCTTTAAAGAGAGTTCATAACTATAAATCATTTTGTGGACTTTTGACGGAAATTTAAAATACCAGTTTTGTTAGCTGCGTCTAGTTAGACTGATTATTGTTGTTCATTATCAAAGTTCTTGAAAAATTACTTATCCATATACCCACGATTTATATTTCATATTCACTAAGATAAAGTTGATTATTTATTTATTCTATATTTTTTTTTGTGAATTTTATGAAATTTTTATAAAATGTATTATAATTATAAATTTGTAAAATCTATATATAATTAAAATGTTTATTATTATTATGAAATTTATTTTATTTATTTCTGAAATGAAGGGTAGTCTTTCTAAAAAAAGCTTGATATTAACCCATAACACAATTTACAATATATACCATAACTCAATGCTCAATATAGCTGCGTCAAATGACAGCAGTGAAACATGTAACAGGGGGAGGCAAATAGTGCGCTGTCCCAGCCACGCAGGATATCACCACACGTGCAAAATTTATTTTATTTATTTAAAGATATATTTTATTGATTTTATCAAAAATTATTTTACCTCATTTTATTTTGTAATTATTTACATATATTCCAATTTTAAAATCAAATTATGATTTTAGAATCAAATTATTTACACCAAATTTTAAATTCAAATTTACTTTCGTACGCTGTCATATATATGATCCGTTAAGTTATGCGGAGAAGAGTTATGCCCATTCCTTCGTCGAAACCTTCGTTATTAATTTAGAGTCGCCAATCATCTTCAGTTTTAGGCATTCCCATCCGCCCTGTCACCGGAACCCGTGGAATCGAATATAAGTGAGGTGGTAAAAAAGAAATTTAATTTAATTTAATTTGTTATTTTTATTTTTAAAAATTCAAAATTGTGATTTTTCTTCTTATTATTAGATGTGAGAAAAATACCAATGTATATTAAATTAAGATCCAATGTATATCCAATGTTATAAAATTTATTTTTAAAAATATTTATAAAATATATAACATATTCTATCATTCTTTAAAAAAATTATAGTGATATAATATTGATTATTATTAAATTTTATTATAATTGTGTGTGAAAGTTAAAATTTATTATAAAAAAAAATTTTTTATATATTATTTAGAAATTAAATGCCAACCAAAATTAATGATAGAAAAGTTCATTTCATTTTAAAAAGCACAGTGGAAATTAAACAAAATAAACAGCAGGCTAATCAAGTACATAAGACACAAGAATTTAACGTGGTTCACCCAATCAATCTGGGCTACATCCACACAACATAGGCATCGGCAATTTATTAATCAAAACAGGAGATTACATAATGAAAACCTCACAAAACTCTCACCCTCATAGCAAACAATCCGAATGGTTGCCTGTTATATAGCAAAGAGGATCTAACTGCCTCATAAATCCTCTCAACTCAAATTAGAAGCATTAACTCCCTCCCAACAAACTGGAGTTATCTAGCAACAAAATTTCTATTTGTTGTGCACCTACAAGATTTTTGCCT
>APFE031162124.1:18219-89881 GCA_000404065.3 Pinus taeda | reverse complement strand
AGCCAAACACCAGCGTAGCTTCTCCAACAAAACTGGTTTCATGAACATGTCTGCACAGTTCTCCTTTGTATGCACCTTTTCAAGAGAGACTCCCCTTTCAGTGATAACCCGTCTTACAAAATGGTACTTAATTGGAATATGCTTTGATTTACTATGATAGGCCGGATTCTTAGCCAAATGTATTGCACTTTGACTATCACAAAGTAACCTGATGTTGTCGTGTAACCTACCAAACTCACCAAGCAAACCTTTCAACCAAACCACCTCTTTGCAAGCATGAGAAGCAGCAATGTATTCTGCTTCAGTAGTGGAAAAAGCAACAATGTTCTGTAGCTTTGACATCCAGCTGATAGCTCCACCTACAAGAGTAAAGATGTACCCTGAAGTTGACCTTCTCTTATCCAAGTCACCTGCAAAATCGGAATCAACATATCTGCAAACAAATTCACTACTCTTATTGTAAGAAATGCAATAACTACTTGTGCCTCTCAATTACCGAAGCACCCATTTCACTACTGACCAGTGTTCTTTACCCGGATTTTCCATGTACCTGTTGACAACCCCAACTGCATGTGAAATATCTGGTCGAGTACAAACCATCGCATACATTAAACATCCTACTACATTGGAATATGGAATTCGAGACATATAATCCTTTTCTTCATCTGTATTAGGAAATAAACTCGAAGAAAGCTTAAAATGGGAAGCTAAAGGGACTGAAACAGGCTTCACATTATCCATACCAAACCTCAAAAGTATTTTCTCAATATACTTTTGTTGTGATAGCCATAGCTTACCATTGCTCCTGTCTCTGAAAATCTCCATGCCCAAAATCTGTCTTGCTGCTCCTAGATCTTTCATATCAAATGTCCTTGCCATCTGAGCCTTCAACCTGTTGATTTCTTCTATGCTTTTGCTTGCTAAAAGCATATTGTCAACATACAATACTAAGATAATGAATATGCCATTTTTAAATTGCTTAAAATAAACACAATGATCATATTCACTTCTAACATATTTCCGACTCAACATGAAAGAATCAAACTTCCTATACCACTGCCGAGGCGACTGCTTCAGACCATATAATGACTTCTTGAGCCTGCAGACAAATTTCTCATTGCGATGCTGAACAAACCCTTCCGGTTGTTCCATATCTATTTCCTTATCTAAATCACCATGTAGAAATGCAGTCTTAACATCTAACTGCTGCAACTCCAAATCAAACAAAGCCACTAATGCTAACACAATTCTAATTGAAACAATTTTAACCACTGGTGAAAAAATCTCATGAAAGTCTATGCCAGCTTTCTGAGAAAACCCTTTTGCAACCAGTCTCGCTTTGTACCTGTCTTCCGTATCATTCACACCCCGTTTCAGCTTGAACACCCACTTGCATCCCACAGTTTTCCTGCCTTTCGGAAGCTCCACCAGATCCCATGTGTCGTTTTTACTCAAGGCCATCATTTTTTCCTTCATGGCTGCTTTCCATTTGTCACTATTTGAACCTTCTACAGCTTCCTGATAACACAAAGGTTCATCATCATTAGCGACCAAAGCAATTGAATCATCATACCTTCTCGGACGGCGTTTGATCCTTGTAGATCTCCTTAAGAATGTTTCTGGTGCTTCCACAATGGGTTGTCTATCAACTGTAGGAATTTCTTCATGATCGCCATCTGAGACCTGTTCATGACCTCCATCTGAACCCTGTTCATAACTAGAATCTGAAACCTGTTCATGACTAGAATCTGAACTATGGTCATTATGACTATCATTAGAAATGCTGTCAAACTGAATATGCTGGAAATCAGATACATCATCCTATTTCAATCTTCTTCTACATCTAACTGTACAAGAGAGGATTCATTAAACTTTACATCTCTGTTGATGATGATTTTGCGGGTAGTAGGATCCCACAATCTATATCCCTTTGTTTCAACACCATACCCAACAAAGATATACCTTTTAGACTTTGGATCTAACTTAGTTCACTGATGTTTAGGCACTAGAGCATATGCATCACAACCAAACACTCTGAGTTTAGAATAGTCACAAGGGTGTCCTTTCCATACCTCTTGCGGAATCTTGCAGTCTATGGTCATTGATGGAGATCGGTTTATCACATAACAAGTTGTTGCCACCGCTTCTGTCCACAACTCCTTTTGCAACCTGGTGTTACTTAGCATACTCCTTCCTCTCTCGAGGAGAGTCCTGTTCATGCGTTCAGCAACTCCATTTTGTTGAGGAGTATAAACAGTGGTCTTATGCCTCTCGATCCCTGCATCCTTGCAATAGCTGTCAAACTCCTTGGAAGTAAACTCACCACCATTTTCAATTCGTAAACATTTTATTGTTCTACCAGTGTTGTTTTCTACCAATGCTCTAAACTGCTTGAAAACTTAAAAAACATCAGACTTTCTTTTCAACATGTAGACCCAAACCTTCCAAGAAAAGTCATCAATGAATGATACAAAATAAGACGAACCACCATATGAAGTTGTAGGGGCTGGTCCCCAAACATCTGAATGGATATAATCAAGTATGCATTTACTAGTATGTTTGCCTGTTTTAAACTTTTGTTTACTTTGTTTTCCAAACAGACAATGCTTACAGAAATCTAACTTTCCAGATTTTAGATTTGGAAGTAAATTTCGATCAGCCAAAATTTTCAACCCTCTTTCACTCATATGCCCCAATCTTTGATGCCACAAGTGAATGGAACTACTGTCATGTTCAGACACAGTAGACACAAGATCTGACCTTGTACCTCCTTCTAACTGAAATAGATTTCCTACTTTCTTAACTTTCATAACTAGTAAAATACCTTTGTAAATTTTCATTACTCCACCTTGAATTACAGTCTTATATCCATTTGAATCAAGTGCTCCTAATGAAATCAAATTTTTCCTTAAATCTGGTACATGCCTCACATCAGTTAATATTCTAGTTGTCCCATCAAACATTTGTAGTTGTATGCTTCCAATCCCAACAATATTACATGTTACATCATTACCCATGTACACAACTCCATCATTAATTGATTTATATTCATTAACCATTCTTTATGGATACACATGTGGTTTGATGCACCGGAATCCAACAACCAATGTTGACCATGATTTGACACATTAACTGATAATACTTCATCACTCATACCTGAACCAGATGTCGAACCTATATCTGTCGTATTTGCCTCCTTCTTCTCTGTCGAAGAATCTGCTTTTGAAGTTTGTTGTTGTCGCTTCCAGCAGTCCTTCTTTAAATGCCCTAATTTCCCACAAAACCAGCACTTTAGCTTACTCTTCTTCCCTTTTGACTTTGAACGTGAGTCGCTCGACTTCCTGGGGCGTCTTTCTTTCGAACGACCTCTAACCATCATAGCTTCTGATGTAGAGGTTTCGGAATGCGACCTCCTCCTTGTTTCTTTCGATAATAAGGATGCAACTACATCATCAAACTCAATAGTTTCTGATGAACTAAGACTTATAGAAGTAACAAAATGATCCCATGACTCGGGCAACGAGCAAAATAAAGTAATAGCTTTATCCTCGGATGGAATTTTTACTTCTATACTTTGTAATTGCACAAGAAGAGTATTAAAAGCATTTAAATGATCAGCAATCGATGTACCTTCCTTCATTCATTCGAAAACTGTACAACTGTCACTTTAGGAGAATCCTATTGGTTAAGGATTTGGGCATGTACAGTTTCTCCAGTTTCGTCCACAAACCAGCAGTTGTTGTCTCTAACACTATATGAAATAGGACATCATCCGCCAGACACAGTTGAATTGCACTTACTGCTCTTTCATCCATCTCATCCCACTCATCATCTGTAATGTTGTAAGGTTGTTTGGATTTACCCATCAACGCCTTTGCCACGCCTTGTTGGACAAGCAGATCATGCATCTTCACCTTCTAGATCTCGAAATTATTTTTGCCATTAAACTTCTCAATTTCAAACGGGCACTCTGAGTTTTCGCCATCTTGTATCAACCAAAAACAATAATCTCCAAATCCAACTTTTACATACCAGCAATTAATATATAAAAAAAAAATTGTCTATGCCTTATATTACACTGCCTTTGCTTTCTAAAACAAAAAATTGTTGTTGTGCAAATTACAGTACAAAAAACTGAGTATCAAATTTTACCAATTCTGCAATTTGTGGCAGTCAAAACATATCATGGTTTCATAGAGAAAATGAATTTGGACTCGTATCACAGGTATAAGGATTGAAAGGCACACATTATTCTAAAGCGAATCCACCTACGATTTCAATGCATTCTGTATGCAAGAAGACCGCAACTATGTGCTTTAAAAAAAAAGAGCACGATTTCTAATACAACATCATTTCTTTTCTCATTGTAATGATGGTCATAAAATCCAACACCACAAGCAAGAAACCTGAACTTTACGTGAACACCTTATCAGAATGTTCCGTTTCTTCCTTAAAAAACAGACAGCGTTCGAGGAAAACTGTGCTATGGAGTGTTGACAATGTAGAAACCAAGGAGGGCGTACAAAAAAAAATGGGAGCATATTAAAAGAAAACAGGCTTGAATACCTTTACGAAGGTGACACCTCCGCCATTCAATGTTGTCACTTAAAACCTCCGCCAGTGTACCAGCAATGCACCACCAGCAGTCACATATAACGAAATCCTCCACGCAGCAATGTATACCACCACACGTTGCCTGATCCAATGCACAGGCACCGCCAGCACCACCGTTTGCACCAGCAGGTAAGGGAGTATGCGCTCCACCTCCACGCAACACCAGGCAATCAACTGAATACACCAAAAATCAGTTGAATACACCAACAGCCAAGGGATTATACGCACGTCCAGCACGCAAACTCAGCACCCTCATGCATTAACACACAGGTACACAGCTTCTCGTGGCATCAATCAGCCTGATACGCACCACCAGGCAAGTTCAATCATGCACCTCCACGCAGGCTCAATCACGCCCGCTCAATCATTCAGACTTTGGGCCCGTCACTCCTCCGCTGCGCGCTCCTCCAACAATCTCTGATACCATTTGTTAGAGGCAAAGGTGTGCAAAAAACAAATAAACAATATACACAGCAAATAAAATCATGCACAGGAGACAGCTGATTAATGTGGTTCACCCAACCAATCTGGGCTACGTCCACCAAACATAGGCATCAACAATCTTTATTATCAAATAGGAGATTACAAAAAACAATCAATTTTCTCACAAACTCTCAGTCCCCAATATCTGTACAGGCATGTAATTTATAGCCAAGAGAATCTAACTGAATCATAAATCCTCTCACAACAAATATAGGATACATTAACTCTTTCCCAACTACCTGGAGCTAATATAGCAACAAATATCCTATTGTTGTCACACATTAGAGATTTTTGCCTACTTTGTGAAAACAGAAAATCTCAACAGTTATGAGACGAGAGCCCTACCAAAAACTTATGAATAAATTTTACAACTAAATAATGGAAATAAAATCAGTCCTCTCCCACTCGATTGATCATCCCCCACAAGACCATAGCCCAACCAAAAAAACTGTGGTTGAACTTACGCTCAATCCACATTAAGACAAAACCTTTTATATTTGAATGGAGATCAAACTTGTCCAATTGTGTTTTTTATTCCAAACTCTCTCACAACCATGATCGCAAACGTAATTCCATGAAGCTAAAACTCTAAATGTTGGCAACCACAAATTTTTTTGAGGGGGATTCCATTGGACATGAAGAACTAGCCCCATCTAAATGTGGGTCTCTTCTACTCAAATACTCGTAGTCTTGTTAGTAATATGTACTTGGTTTATAAACCTCGGGATGTAGTTTAAAAGTTATGTTTTTGTCTTTTTTCTTGGTAATTGTTTTAGTTAATTTTGGCTGAAATTTAGCAAGCAATTTTTGAAACCTTAAATTTCAATCATGCAATGCATAAATATAGTGTTAACTTGTATTTCTCAAGGCATTGAATCTATTTATACACTTAAAAATATAAAACTTCTAATAATTAGATTTTTCATCGATCATTGTAACAGCTAATTCAGAATATAGAAATTTGGTTTTAATTAGACTTCTTGCATGAGGCAAAGAAACCCATGAATAGTGGTGTTATATTCCGAAACTATTCTATGCAAGAAGTTAGCTTTACCTTGTCCGAAACTATCCTATGCAAGAAGTTAGATTTACCTTGAAGGCTTTCCAACTAACATATATTGCGAGGAGGGGGGAGATCAAGAATGGCTTGAACTTTAAGATGATAAACGGTGATCATGCCCTTGGACAATATTAAGCCCAAAAGTTGTCTGGCAAGAATAGAGAAGACATGTTTGTGAGGATTAATATGTATATTATACTTGCGACATCTTAGGAAGATGGCGCACAAATCAACTAGGCATTGTGACTGGTGTCTTGAACGAGTGGTGATATTATCATGATAAGCAAGAATAAGGTGGGCCAAGTCATGGAAACATTACAACATGACATGTTGAAAAGTGGCCCCAACAATCTTCAATCTAGAAGGCATATCCCTATATGCAAAGCTTCCCCACTAACTAGTAAAAGTAGTCTTATGTTTATCTCTAATGTAGATACTAATCTCGTTGTACCTCAAGAATCCATCCATAAATGAAAGGACCTCATGTCCTGCACACCTGTCAATGATTTGATCAATAAATGTGTGGGGAAGTTGTCTTTAGGACAAATTTTGTTTAGATCTCAAAAGTCCATGCAAACACAAATCATGCCTTGCTTTTTCAAAACATGAACCAAGTTAGAAACCCATTATGTGTATTTGACAAGGCAAATAAATGCTGCGTTCTTCAACTTATCTATTTCTGCCTTAATGACATCACATTTGGAAGGGTGAATAGGTTGCTACTTTTTGCCAAAAAGGATGGAATTTGGCCAAATGTTGATGCGATGCTCAACAATGGCCAAATTGAGTCCATGCATCTTTGAATAAGACTAGGTGAAAATATCTTGGAACTCTTTGAATAGTTCAGTGTATGTAGCAACTTCTTCAGGAGTGTATTATGCACCTACTGAGATGTATTCTTCATCTTCAGGTCTATTATCTAGATATTCACCTTAATGGTAGGTGAAATATTTGTTAGATTCCCCCCTTCAAAAGCATCGAGAGCAGCAATGGGGTTCTTAAACCAATCTACTTGACGGTGAATGAATTCTTTCGATTCCATGTCATGTTGGTCAACTAGATGTGGATTATACAAGAGAACATATGAACAATGGTGCATTTCATCCCATGGAAATGTTGGTGTGGTCATAGAATCCATGATTTCTTCATTAGAGTGAAATATAAGATTGCAAGATTCAAAGGGACCACTTAGGGTAGAAGATGAAGCATCAAGGCATCACCATGGGAGACAAGGTTCACATGTGAAACATATTCTATGGGAGACTAGTGACTAGTGGATTCATGTTCCACCGATGTTGGTACCAAAATGACTTCAAAATTAGATTTTGAAGATTTGAACTTAAATGACTCCCAAGGAGTTTGACGATGTTGATCCCGTGGATGATGACAAGAAAAGGATTGATACATAGTTCTCTGCCATTTCTACATCAGGAGGTCTAATCACAATAGTGGTTTGACTAGTCTCCTTCTTGAACAAAGGAGACGTGCTAGTGTTCGTAGGTAGAGGAGTTGGAACCTCACTACTAGAAGTATCCATTTAGCAAAGAAAAATAAGAGTATCACAAAAATGGGATAGATGATGAAAGTAATGCGACTAGTGTTGATACTTATCACACAAAGCACCTACGTGATTCATGTGTAAGACTTGTTTTTTTTTATATTTCAGGTAAGGTGACTTGCACTTACAAATCATTTGGGTCTATCTAAATTTCATCTAAGGAAATCAAATCCTTTAATTGGCAAAGAGTAGGAAAGTTTTTGGTGACATGACCATGAACATCACACAAATCACACGGTGAAATAATCTTATGTGCAAGAGGTCAAGTTTCCACCTTTGGGATTGTTTTATTGTTTCCCTCCTACATCGTGTCTGCCCCCCCTTTCCTATTATTTTCATAGCAATATCATACTCTTGTTGAGTTTGCGGTGGAACTAACGCAATGGAGGGAAAATAGGATTTGGTTGAACTTATGTCAAATCCATGTAGGGTTTGAGTTGATTAGGATTTTTTGCGGGAGGATACATATACCAAATTGGAATTCCAAGAGGAACCCCTCTCAAGGCATTAGTTGAGTTTGGCGCAACAATGTTTTGAGGAGTTGGTTGCTAAGAAGAGGTATCAAACAATTGAGTAGCTCGTGACCCTTGAAGCATGTAAACATGTGAAGAGCTAGGCTCAGTCGGAACAGGAAGTGGGCCATAATATGCTCGAAGCACCAACGAATATTTAGAAACTCTAGGTTTGATCTTAGTAAAGGCATTATGTCATTTCCACCAATCGATCAAATGGCATTCTCAAGAGATGCCTTAATTTGAGGATTGTAGTATGTCAATTGATCTACGGTGACAATGTTCTTGTTATGGAGGAAGCTCATTATGTGATAGAAATATGAGAAAATTTCCTTAATATCATACATGAAACTATCTCCTAGAAATAGGTTATAGTCTAAAGGGGTATTAGTAACCTCCAAGTCAATCAAGACTTGCTTTCCAAACATCATAATGGGAAAATTTTGTACAAGCCAACTTGTTGCAAGGGGTGACCATTATATGTACAAAAGGTGACAGTATATGTTATAAGTTCCACTGAGCCAATTATTTCCCATACTTGGGAGGACATCATGCATATATATGCCCCTTTGTTAGCGATACACCAATAAACAATGATGTTCTTTATTGACACAAAGATCTGGAAAGAAACTGATGAGGGGAGATGAGGATTTTTTTCTTTGTCAACATCAAAGACAATCATGTGATCATCTGAAGGATCCACAATGATCAAAGTAGAGAATAAAGCCACTTTTTGTGAAGGGAATGTCTAGAGAAGTTCTATGGTTGGCATGGTAGCAGGAGACTGTTCCAAGTCATCTACTATGTTCTAGGGATGGGAACCCATAGAATTTGTCACTTTTGATGTAATGGGACCTTGGGGATCTCTGGAGTAATCGTTAACTTAGATCGAGGGATTTATGGGGTACCATTTCATCACAAAGTATTCAATGGGGGAGAAATATCATACCACATGCGTTTATATTGGGGATTATATATTAAGGGAAAAATAGCATAATATATTGAGCATATAATAGGGGGTAAAGGTTTTTTATATTGGCAGGTATAAAAAATGGATCTCAAAGTTAATGAAAAAATTTAAGGGGAATAAAAAATGTTAATGAAAAATGGATACCTACAATATTTAGTGAACGTAGGGGTTTTGTCAATTGGGAAGGTGCATTGGGTTCATTTTAGTAGCAGGTTAAATAATGTGATTTTTAGAGGTATTTTGCAATATTTAGTCAAATTAAGGGTATTTTTTAGTATGCCATGAATGCACATGTTATGTCATAGGTTCATTTAGTGAAGCCCATGTGTATTTGATGATGAAAGAAGCTTTGTGGTATCTTTCGATTGCTTCTCAAGAGGTGCATCACATTGACCTGATCGAGTTTGAAGATTGACTTCATCAAAATATGATGATTTCCATGCCTAGGTTGATGAGGTGGTAGAATTGGAGGATTTGGACCACCTTGGGTGGTCACATATCCTTGGGCAAGAAAAGGATGCCTAAGCATGGTCAACTACGTAGAAGGAGTGGAAGTAAGAACATGTTGCTTCCCTTTAGATGTAGAATCTTAATTTTCCCATGCTTGATGAATATGAGAGAGAAGGTGACAATCATGTATATAATGGTAATAAGTATTGCATTATGCATAAGGCTTATTCATATGAAGAGCCTTGTTCTACTTGGGTTGAGTGCGCTTTTGTTGGCTTGCAGAGTTAGACTTATCACCATGCTTGGAATTAGGTTGTTGACCTTGGTTTCCTAGTTTACCCTAAGATTGTTCATTTTGCTTGCATTTCCCTTTATTTATTTTCTTTTGTTTAGGAGGGTTGGAAACATTTTTCTGAGAATAAACCTCACCTATCTAAGGTAGAGGGAGCTAAGACATAGGGGGTTATGGTGTGGGTGCCTAAGGGGATGGAGGATTAGGTCATGTATAAGGATTATAAGGATTTGTAGGTACATTTGAATGACAAGGTTGAGTATTAGCTAGCCCTAGAATCAATTTATGTGAGTGGTAAATCTGTTAGAAGTATCCATACCTTATTGTGATGTAACTCGTAAAGTATTAGTGGAGGGATATGCATAAGTGGTACTTGGTCCCCCTTGGGGTCAGCCATATCCCATGTGTCCTTGCATATATTGGGAAGGATGATAATAATAAATTAATCAATAATGTCATTAGCAGTGCCTGATTCCTCCAGTGTATAAGAAGCACCAAGACAGGGAATGTGAGGAAGAACAATGTAAACATAATGAGATTGAGCATATATTAGATCGAATTGTAGAGCCTTTGTGATGGGCCCTTCTTTAGTTTTTTGAAAGGTGGATGAAACATCTTTAGCAATTAGGGAAAGTAAGAATTTCAGTAGCTAGTCTAGAAAGACATGATATTCAAACTACGAAGCTTTGCACAAGCTCCACATTTTGTGCCATTCCTGAACATGGTTAAAGATATGGGTCACGATGGTTTTTCCACATGTGCTTAGGAGTTCAATGTCATTATCATAACAAATAGGTAACTAGAAATAGGATAAGGAAGCATCCACAAGAGTTTCAAACAATTGATGGGAGGTGTGAGGCTAGTCTACGTACCATTTGGAAAAAAAAATTGTGAGAGTGCTATGAAATAGTCAAAGAAAAATGGATTCCTCGATTGTGCAATTGAAGGAACACCACATATGAAAGGATCATATGTGATTGGAAGGATCCAATCGAGGGTTTCATTCAAACTTGGGGTTGTTTGGTGTAAGCTTCATTGGCATAGGGGGACTAATTAAGATAATGTTGAAAAGGATCATTAATTAGATGAGTCAAGTGAGGGGATTTAAACCAACCATATAGAGACAAAAAGGTTGGATGACAATAAATACTTGTGAGTTCCTATGGGGCCCTCATTATGGCCAAATTTTACATTGATATTTCCTTTGCTATTGGCATTTTCACTGGTAGTAGTGGTTCCAAGAATGTTTACACTAGTCATGATAGTGGATGGGGGTTTAAATGTTTCAAAATGCGACGAAGAATTGGATGAATTTGAAGAGCTAGTATTTGAAGGTGGACTGGGGGAGGGTGTGGGGGTTTACTCATTTAGCAGGTGGTAACGTATGTCCTAGAAGAAACTAAGGATGAAGACGACATAGTCTTTCGACTACTTGATTAAGAAATGACACATTCAAAAATTTGATCTCTCTCAATCCTTAATAAATTTCAATTTAAAATAAATACAAAATATATCTCTTAAAAAATTATAAACCATATCATATCACTATTATAATATTTCTCTTAAAATTTTTGAATGTATAAATATAATTTAACAAACCTAGCCAGCATGGATTCACCTTAACTCTCACTCTAGCAAGCGCCTACAGTGATCAAAGGCACAAATATCTTTTAGACTGAAAAGAGATTTGATGGATAATGATGCTTGGTAGAATTGGAGTTAAGATGGATCTAAGCTTGTTTAATTATTAATTATTAATTATAATATAGATGATGATTAATTTTATTTTTCTAATTTAATTTATTTTTTTTGTTTTTTTAAAGTATTTTTATATTTATGTAGTTTAGGGAGTAAAAAATATTTAATTATTAATTATAATTATTTATTTTTATTTTATTTTAGTTATTTTATTTTAATTTAATTTAATTTTTTTATCTATTTGACTTAGTCAAAATTTTTACATGATAGGACATGACATTACAACATATCTTCCATAATGGAGAGCACCGCTCAAAACAACTAGCATAGATTCATCTTAACTACAGATCTACCATGTGCCAAGAGGGACCAAATCTCTTTTCACTTGAAAAGAGATTTGGACCTCAAGATTTTTTATCCCTCTTAGTGCTTGCAAGATTCTGTGTTAAGAGGGGTCAAATCTCTTTTCACTGGAAAAGAGATTTGGATGTAAGAAATTTGATCCCTCTTAGTGCTTTCCAGATTTCGTGTTAAGACAAATCTAGGTTGATATAATCATTATTTATTATTTATAATTCCAATTATAAATATACTTATCAATTTTATGTTTTTTATTTTAGTTATATGTAATTTTACCTAGTCAAGATGTTAAATAAGACATTGCATCTAGGCACATTCTACAACCCTGTATGAGGGAGATATGTAAGTATGTTTGTTCATCCAATAAATAATAAACAAAAATGGGAATAACCATATAGATAAAAAAAAAAAAACTACAATACAATTATCCCATGCATTTAATAGTTCATTTGTCATTTATGTTGAATTTTAATGCATCATACATTTACCTTCAATTTTTTTTTACCTGTTATGAACTAGCTCACGAAAAGATAGAAAATATAGATCAACGACCTCAAAATCAACCTCTTCAAGGGGGAAACCTCCTTTACATTACACAAATGAACAATTCTTCGATCATACAAATGACTAAACCTCCTTTCTATATATAGGAGTCTAAGGGGTCACAATATAATCAAAGTCAACCTAACAATAATAATATAAGGGCACACCAATAACAATAGTGGGCTTCTATGGGGCACACTAATAAAAATATGTGGACAACAAAGGCACAATAATAACAACAATGGCTACAATAACAATAGTAATGGGGGAATCACAAGTATTATAAGGACCTAACATGCCCCTCTCCTTCAAAAAAGTGTTGTCCTTAATGATTGAGTAGTTCTAGAAGCATATGTATAAACTTCTCATCCTCCCATGTGGAATATTCAACAGGTAAGCTCTTCCACTTGATGAGATACTCCGAAATTGATCAATTTCGTAGCTATCGAGTTCTTGCTTCTGTGACTGCCTCAAGTTCTAATATGATTTTTCCTTCCCTGTCAAGTTCTAGAAATATTGTTTGAATTGGAAGCTTGTCACCTATAACCTTCTTTAAACAAGAAACATGGAAAACTGGGTGCACTTGGAAGTTTCAAGAAGCTTCAATTTTTATGCCATAGTACCAATCTTTTGCAACACCTTGTATGGACCATAATACTTTGGTGATAATTTATTATCCTTCTTAGCTTGCTTGAGTGACATTTGTTTATATGGTTGTAGCCGTAGGCATACCGAGTCACCTACATCAAACTTCTTTTGCTGTGATGTTGATCTCCCTGTTGTTTCATTCTATTCTGCACCAAAGTGAGGTTATCTTTTAAGAGTTGGAGAACATGTTATTGATGCTCGATGTGATCTTCCACTATTTGAAGCATAGAATTTTCTCTTAAATATGATGTGATGGATGGTGGATGATATCCATAAAGTGCCATAAATGGGATCATTTTTGTTGTAATATATAAGGAAGTGTTATACCACCATTCAACCAGAGGAAACCATTTGACCCGTTATGTTTGTTTATCAAAGACAAAGCAACAAAGATATCCTTCTAAACATTTGTTTACTATATCAATTTTCCCACTAGATTGAAGATGATAAGATGAGCTATGAGCTAACTGAGTACCAAGGCAAGAAAATAACTCTGTCCAAAAATTTCCAACGAAAATGGGATGTCTGTTGCTTAGAACAATCTTTGGGTTTCTATGTAGCTTTTGAATTGTTTCCATAAATGTAGTAGAAACTGTACTAGCTTTAAATGGATGTGATAATGCACAAAAGTGTGCATACTTGGTAAGTCTATCAACTACCACCATGATGACACTATTTCCTTCAGATTTGGGTAAACCTGTGATAAAATCCATTGAAAACTCCTCCCAACATTGGCTTGGAATGGATAAAGGTTGTAATAGACCTCGAGTCTTACTTGCTTCAACTTTATTTTGTTGGCAAACCAAACACTCCACCACAAACTTTTGAATATCTGATTTAAGGACATCCCAAAACAATCCTTCTTAACGTTGTGGTAAGTTTTTAAAAATCATGAATTCCCTCCTAAGGGAGAAGTGTGCAATTCCATAAGAATATTTTGTTTGAGTTGGGAATTCTTTCATAGGTATAAGAGATATTTATACAATAATGAATAATTTTTCTAACTAAATGTATCTGATGTATTGGGATATTGTTGCAACATTTGAATGAGTGCCCACACTTCTTCTCCATTCTTCCATTCATACCTTGCTTCATTTATCTAATCTGGTTGGATAATAGAAATGGCGCAAAGCAATGATTCCACATCCTCATCCTTTCTTGAGAGTGCATCTAGCACAACATTTTGCTTCCCCTTTTTGTAGATGATTTCAAAGTCATATCCCAACATCTTTGTGATCCATTTTTGCTGCTCTTCTGAAAGTAAACTTTGTTCTAAAAAGTATTTAAGACTATCATGATCCATTTTTAACTTGAAGTGTCTTCCCATTAGGTAGGGTCAAAGTTTCTTAAGTGCATGTATTATTGCCAACATTTCCTTCTCATAAAGAGCTTTGTGTAAATACTTTCCTTTGATTGGATGACTTCAAAAGAAATGGGTCTTTCTTCTTGCATTAAAACAACACTAATTCCATTTCTTGAGGCATTACATTCCACAATAAAGGTTTTTGTGAAGTTCGGTGTAGCTAAGACCCGTGCTTAGCACATTACCTCTTTAAGATGTTCAAAGGAATTTTTTTCTTTTGGAGTCCATGAAAATGAATATTCTTCAATAATGTTATTATAGGTACTGCTATTCTCCCATAATTCTTAACGAACTTGCGATAATACCTTGTCAGCCCGAGAAATCTTACAAGATGCTTTATTCATGTGGGGATTTTCCATTCCTTAATGGATTTAATTTTTCTAGGTTCTACCTTAACACCTTCATGAGATACAATATGACCCAGATATTCCACCTCTTGTACTCCAAAGAAAAATTTGGAGCTTTTTGCATATAACTGTTTCTCCTGCAATAGTTTGAGCACCCTGTCAACATGTTGAACATGATCCTTCCAAGACTTGTTGTAGATTAGTATATCATCAAAAAATACTAACGAAAATTTTCTAAGGAAGGGTTTGAAAATGGAATTCATCAAACCTTGAAATGTATAATGTGCATTGGTAAGGCCAAAAGGCATGACCGAAAATTCATAACGAACCTCACGAGTTCTAAATGTTGTTTTCAAAATGTCTTTAGTCTTCATTCTGATTGGATGGTATCCTGAACGAAGATCCAACATGGTGAAGTAAATTGATCCATGCAACTCATCAATGACAGGAATGGGAAATTTATCTTTAATAATGAGCTTGTTGAGCTCCCTATAATATGGACACATGCACCATGATCCATCCTTCTTGTGAACCAATACTACTGGAGCATAGAAAGAACTTTGACTAGGTTGAATTATACCACCCTTTAGCATTTCTACAACCATACGTTCAATTTCACTCTTTTGGGTATACGAATATCCATAAGGCCTAATGTTTGGAGGAACACTTCTTGGAATCAAATGAATAGGATGATCATTATCATGAATAGGTGGGAGGCCTTTGGGAGTCTCAAATACCTTGAAATGATTGTCCAAGACATTTTGGAGATCTGGAGAAATAGATGATTTTGATGTGGGAACCTCTAGTGAACATAATTGTGCAATTATACCTCATTGTTCTTTCTTTAGAAGCTTTGTCATTCCGTTAGAGCTGATTATCTTTCCTAGTTTCCCTGTGATACCCCATAATTCAACTTCCTTTCCTTTTGAAGAAAATTTCATGAAAAGTTCTTGAAAATTAAAAGATATTGTACCCAAGGGTTGTAGCCATTGGAATCCTAGTACAACATCAACACCACGCATTGGAATGGAAAGCATTGGGCTATTCAATACATATTCTCCCATGGATAGCTTGATATTATGGCACTTTTCAGAGAAATTTATAGTTCCTCCACTTGCAACCATCACTTGACACTCTAGTGCTGGATATAGGAAGCAATTCAATTCCTTGGCTATCTTACAATGAATAAAATTATGAGTATTTCTCAAATCAATCAACAGTATTACCTTTTTCTTCTCGATATGCCCTTCTATCTTGATAGTTTGAGGAGTGGTAATTCCAGCCAATGCATTACAAGATATGGTCAGATTAATTTCTTCCTTCTCTAGGGTTTGTTCCTGGTGTATATCCTCTTCTTTTGACGTTTCTTGTTCCTTTTCTTCCTCCTCCTCATAATCTATGTAAAATAATTTCTTATTTGCATGCTTATGACCTTTAGTTTATTTGCTATCACAACTGTAACAAAGTCCTTTTGCTATTTTTTCTTCCAATTGTTGTGCTGTCAACCTTGTAGATTGTGGAAGGCTAGGGGCAACAACACTTCCATATTTATAATTGTGAGTGGTAGGCTTCCTTGTTGCCATAATTTTTCTTTCCATATTTCTTGCCAACTTGAATGCCTTCTCCATTGAATTGGGTTCCCAAAGGTGAACCTCATGTTGGATGTTATCCTTTAAAGTCCCTATGAACACATCAATCCTATGCTCCTTTGGAATATATTTTACCCTTATATTCAATTTTTGGAAGTGCTCAATGTTCTCCATCATTGAACCCTTTTGTTTTAGATTTATCAACTAGCTAAAAAAGCTTCTTATCATTTCATCCCTAAAAATTTTCCAAGTGACAATTTGTTTACGAGAGAAAAACCATCAATACCATACAAACTGGTTTGGTTCCAAATATAAAGTTGCAATGCATAACTTTTGTGTTTTTTTCACATTATGGAGATCAAAATATTGCTCCATCTATGGTATCCATGTTACAGGATCCTTGCCATAAAACTTCCTCATATCGATCTTTGGAACATGGTGGGTCTTCGATCCAACGTTAGAGTCTATGAAATCATGATTAACACTTATTTTGTTCTCATCATGAGTTTCCTTTACTACCCTTTCACCATTAGTAAGAATTTCTTATAGAAAATTTGTCAAATTTGTCTTCAAATCTTCCATATTAGCTTCCACGTCTTTCTTTAAACCATCCATCTTAGCTTCTGTTACTTTTTGTGAGAGCGAATTTTGTTGCACTTGGTCTCATAATTTTGATATATCATGTTGCATTTCTTCCTCTTCTTCATGAGTCACGCTAGAGCTTTTAGGTTTCTTACTAGGTGTTTCCATTGTATTTCTTCGGTGCATCAATAAATGATACTAATGCTTCACTATGCCCTTTGAATTCTTTCAAACTAATTTTTCAAACCAAACTTATGCAAAAATAAAAATAAAAACTACACACCTTTTTTCACTTTGTAGGAGCTCAATATTGAATCTATTGTATCTCTCTAATTTCAGATCTCCAAGGTATGAAATTACTTCCCATGGTAGCCCTCTGAGTCCTCTTTATAACCCCATAAGTCTGATCAATATTGGATTCTCTAAGGAATCTTTATTCCAAATCTCCCGCAATGTCTTGATTATAGATTAGTTCAGTAGAGTGAACTTGTACGAAATGGCACATGTCACTGTTTCGACCATAGGACCCAAAAATGATACAAAGAAAACTACAGACCATCCTCTTTCTATAACTTCTCACAGAATTCCAATCTAATGCCCATAAAAACTGTTATGATGATTTTTCCCAGGATAGCTGTTTGATATATAATTCGAGATCCTGCACAAATCCTAACATCCTTGGATCATATCTTCAAAAATATAGCGATAAAAGATCTACAATTCAGACTGAGGTTTAGAGAGATTTCAATGCAAATGGGTTTTATTTTAGCTTCTAAAATTTTGTAGAAAAATTTATAGCAAAGATGCCACGATGACCTGTTTGGAGCAGCGAAACCCTGAATCCAAAGCTTTGATATCAAAGTTATGCAACCAGCTCACAAAAAGATGGATCAATGACTTAGAAATCAACCTCTTTGAGGGGGAAACCTCTTTTACATTACAGAAATGGACAATTCTTGGATGATACAAATGAGAAAACCTCCTTTCTATATATAGGAGTCTAAGGAGTCACAATATAACCAAATCCGACCTAACAATAATAATATAAGGGCACAAAATTAACAATAGTGGGCTTCTATGGGGCACAATAATAATAATATGGGGACAACAGGGACACAACAATAACAATAAGGGCTATAATGACCATAATAATGGGGGAATCACTAGTATTATAGGGATCTAACAATAGAGTCTCCAAGTCCCATCCTTCTTCTATACCAACATGGTCGGGCTCCCACAAGGTGATGAAATCAAACATATGTGATCTTTAGGCAATATCTCTTGAATCCACCTCTTGATTTAACCATTCTCCAGAAAAAAGAATTGATAGATTGGTCCATTGGGTCATGGTGCACTTGCGGTCAAATCAATGGAGTGCTTGACCTGACAGTGCAAAGGCACCCCTGCATGGGAGATGAAGATGTCCAAGTACTCCTCCATGACCTTTTCCATCTATTGTTGTCATGCAAAAGGGCCTTATCTAGAGTTCATGGCCACCATATTATTCTTTCCTTGAGGGTGTATCATCAGGAAAAGAAATTTCTTGGTTTTGGAAATGAGCTTACTGCATTGTTTTACAGTAACAAAAGAGATGGCAGTAGGTGGTGCTACCTCCAGTATCCTGTACAACCTATTTCCCAAGGTAACAATAACATCACGAGGCCTTGACTCATACAAAACATGTCACTTCCACAAGTATGGTTGGCCTAATAATACATCACAAACATCAAGGGGGACAACATCACATAATACTTCATCCTCGAAGGGCTTGATGTTGTATGGAAGGTGGCACTGTTGGCTCACACGAATATCCCATCCTTGGTGAAGCCACCCGATGGTGTACAGTTGTGGGTGTGCTATGGTTGGTAAGCCCAGCCGATTTATGACCTCTGCTACAATGAGGTTATTTTGGCTCCTGTTATCGATAATGAACTGTAGGCGGGAACCCTCTACCCACATCTGTGAGTGGAAGAGATGCTCCTCCTCCTTTGGATCTTTGAGTTCCTCCTTCTAGATCTTTGTGGTGGAAACGGTGGCATTGGGCTCCACATAAATAATATACTTTCCTTTTCCATTCCCCTTGTCAGGTTCTGACTCAAATTGGGGACATGCATCTGATTCTGAAGCCTTCAACTCGGCCACCTATGACTATTTGGCCTGAAACTCACTTGTGTTGTGAGTGGAGCTCTTATAGAACTCACACCACTTTCTCATGTCCTTCGGCTTCATAGTGTTTTCCTTTGCTTGTGATTTTGGCAGTTTTTCATGGGCCATCCCTCCTTAGCTTTATCATTTGTTCTGCAGTTTGGGGGCACCTTTCCCTTGATTCGAATTCATAGATCCAAAGTCTCGCTTATTCTGTTTAAATTTCTTCTTGATCTTGATGGCGTATCAGTACGTTGTCAAGAGCAAGGATATGTCCAGGAACTCCATGTCGTCCTAAATGTATTTATGTAGGCATCTATGGTACTTGAGTACCAAATATTTCTCAGAATGCTTGATATCCAACTTCATGCGAAGGGTATGAAAAACATTGGTAAACTCTGACACATCTTGGTCCCTTCTCTGCTGCAGCGTGGTACACGTTATGTATTTGTCCTCATAGCTTCCTACAGGGTAGTACTGCTCCTTGATGGCATCTCGGAATGAATTCCAAGTTGGAGAGGCTGAAAACAGTGAGGTCATACTTTCATTCTTCTACTCACAGTAGGTTTCCCACCAATACTTGATGTGGGGGGTGGCTTTCAGAAGAGCAAAAGTAATATTTTCTTGGCTGGAAAAATCATGAATAGAAAAATATCCTTCTAGAAGATTTAAACATTTATCTACGGCATCTGCATCTATTTGGCCCTCAAATATGGGAATGCGAAAGTTTAGTTGTACCTTAACAGGTGTGGAGCCTCCAGAGTGGTTGTTGGACGTGGATGCGCCATCGGTGGGCAACTGTTGAAGCATCTGGGAAAAGTTATCCATCATCGTGTTCCTTTGTTTCTCGTGGGCCTCCTTGAGCAATATTTTGATAGGATCTCCTGCTCCCTCGTCTTTCTTTTCTTCCCCCATGGGCCAATGTCAAGGTTTGCAAGGTTGATCTTGTAAAGGTTCAACCAGATCGAGCCCTAACTCCTTATATCCCGACCGCATTGGGAACATGCAAAGAAAAACAGAGAAAGAGCAAACCGCTCTGATACCACTGATCTAGATTTAAATAGGAATGTAACAAATTACAGATATATCCATAAATATAGAGATGCAATAGAAATAACACTTCATTTCATTAATATCAAATATTGAAATATGCTTACAAATAGAATGGAAATAAGACTAGCTTAGGTAGTGGTAGATTATCTCTAAGAAGAGATGTGGCAGCTACATTCCTCTTAACTGAGTTACAATGAGGCTCAAGGGCCTTTTTATTATTCAACAATAAGATTAAACCCTAAACAAACAAAACCCTAACCTGAGGAGATGTAACTGATGAGCACCAGTATTGCAGCAAGGATGTTGCAACTCCTGGGCTACAAGCTTTTCTTATCAACCCGAGGTTCATACAAACTTGGAGGTGACAGTGCTATATGCACAAGTAGAAGTGAAGGTCCTGCCTGTTGTCACTTGTTCATATGGAAAGAGACCCCAAGGGTTCCATGCCAAATTTCTATAGAGTCAGAAGAAGCTTGATTCTTTGATGGAAGAAGAGAAAATCTATTCTAAGAGAGCTACTCTACTACAGTAATGAAGAAAACAACATGTAATGCTAAATCACACCATATCCTAATTAACCATTTAAACAACTAAAATAATAAGAATTTCTAAATCAACACTAACCTAATGCTACTATCTAAGTTGCAGAAGTAAAGAGCATCAAACCATGCTAAGGTGTAAGCAAGGAAGCTAAACTAAATCTATGTCCACTTTCTTTTGGTTTTTTGGTATTTGCGATGATTGGACAGTATTGAATGACCAAGTCAAAGCTTGAGAGTGGTAGCGTTTTAAGGATATGCAGAACAAGGTTTGGGAAGGAGTCAAGAAGAAAAGCAGTCGGAGGATGAAATCAGTGAAAGGAGGATGTAACGAAGCAGAAGTGCATAGGAACCACTGGATTGATCAGGAACAGTATTAAGGGGAGATGAGTGGCGAAGATATTATCGCAAAAGATTACGTGAATAGATGGACGAATAAGACTAATCAAAAGATGAATTGCAGAGATCCTATCGCGGGAGGCTAAGTGACGAGATGAATGAACAAGACTAATCAAAAGATTAATGGCGGATATCCTATCGCAGGAGGTTTAAGTCAAGAGATGAACGAACAAGACTAACCAGAAGATAAGCAGTGGAGATCTTATCACGTAGGTTAAATGAATCGATGGGTGAACATGATTAAGTCATGTGGTGATAGAAGGAAAGAGAATGTGTCGAATGATGGAGCAGGTTTTTGTAGGCAGTAAGCAATTTCTCGTGCGCTCTCAAGGTTGTAAGCGGAGTTCCAAAATTTTGCATGATTAGCCTAACTAGGTGACACGTAGCATGAGAAAACCACTTTTCTCGTGTACTCTTGAGCGATATCGGCCGTGCAAGAATCCATGCGAGATTGCGTGATAGCCGTGGGATTAGGCAGGGTTGATCAATGGTGGAGATCGACCAAGCTGGTTGGCGATTAGGTGACACGATAGCTATTGGATCAAGCGAGGCAGATCAACTATGGAGATGCGGATCACCTAAAGTCAAACATGGAAATGAATAAAGGTGGTAAGCAATTTCTCATGTGCCTTAAGAGATGTAAGCTGTATTTTTGAATTTCATGCAATTAGCCTAAGTGAATGACACGTAGCACGGGAAAACCACTTTTCTCGCGTGCTCTCGGGCAGATATCAGTCATGAAAGGATTCGCGCGAGATGGCGCGATCACCGTGAAATCATGCAGTTTTGATCAATGGTGGAGATTGGGAGTGCATAAAGTATTGAGATGATGCAATAGCCATTAGATTGAGGGCACGACAGATCGACAGTGGAAATCTAGAGCGCACAAAGTTAAGCGTTGAAATGAATCATATGGTGATTTGTTAGGTTTGCTGTGGATCGGACGGTAAGGAGATCTACAGGTATAATCCACTGAAGACGTGATTTATTGGCTTGCGCTTGAGTGTTTCGTGCTGAAGGAAATGTGAATATGAGTGAGATATATTATAGAAAGAGAGTGATTGAAGATGATAATGATGAAGTGAACCAAGTACTGAATCAAGACAACAAACTCGAAAGCTCATGTGATAACTAGAAATTTGAAACACAACCAATCTACTCTACACTACTGTAATTAAAATGTAGCTATTTAAGCAAATCACTGATTAAACCATGGATCTATGCTAGCATACATGTACAGTAAAGAGAAACCTTAGCTGCTAGGGTTGGGCCCTAACCCAAGAGCTTCAGCCTTCTGAGTTAACTCAGAGTTGGCTCGAAACAAAACTCATTCTTATTATAAAAATAGTGAATTACATAAAAAACTCTCACAAGTCTTGCAGCTCGAAAGTCAAGTAAAGCATTACAATCAAAAGTCCCAATAAAAACTAAATCCTACTGAGATCCTACGCCTCTCTACTTATACTTCTGAAGTCTCCAACGACATCCTTAAAATTAGGGAGGCTCAGCTCCCAACTAGAGATAAACTGGTGCTTTAACTCCCACTTGTTCGACCGCCTTCTAGTCCTCATGCTTTGGCTAGTTGCACTCCGAGATGATGGAGGAATATTTGAATGGAGGGGTAGTAAATGAGGAGTATTTCCCTCCTATAATTCCTCTCCCTTGTCCCATTTGAGTTTTGACCAAGATCTTTGCCAAAATGACTTGTTTTTACCCTTTAATCTTGCATTACATGCACATTAGACCACAAAGCAAAATATCCAACTGTAATTCATCTCATAAGCAAAATATAATCAAAAGTATGCAATAAGTTGTAAAAATAGTTGGTTTGACTATGCTAGGAGGTGAATTAAGGCCCATATAATTACCCATTGTTGAGGCTCATCATCACCCCCCCTACTGAAAGTGTTTCTCATCCTCTGAGCAACTTAGTCAATTTCCATGTCCTTCATGGCTCTGGTAGCCTCTCTGACATGCCATGCCTCTGCTGTGGTCTCTTCTTTTTGTGCATAGAAGATTGATTTCATTTCTACTTCTTCCCATTTCCTTTTTTCCTCTTCTTCTTTTCTCCCTTCTAGCATGCCTAGTAGTAGTGGTGGATTGAGTTTTAACCTTCGAGGGGAGTAATATTCTCTGATATTCAAGCTATGTGGCTGTATGTTCCATCTCCTTGAGCAGGCATGTATACTATCATCTCCTAGCAGCCTAAACATATCCTCAAAATGTGAAATTGCTTGCTCTTGGGCAACAATATATCTAGGTGCCAGCTGTGGATCATTTGCAATTAGATTATTGGTGCTGATTAGGGCCTTGGGATTTGATTGTTCAGCTCTGACGAAAAGAGGTTCATTTTTCTCTTTGGATAATATTCTTTTCATCTATGCAACCCTTGACTCCTCATGGTTCATCTATGATGCCAAAGCCATTAATTACAGATCTCCTAGCTCGGAATTAGGATCCAAAACATTCATGTCTGTGAGGGCCATGTTGTGCAAGTAAAACTCATCCATTTTGGCCCTATCTTCTAGTGTAATTTGATCACAAATATTAATAAACTGCCTGTAGTCCTGAAATGGCATGGTACCCCTTTGTGCTACTGTTTTAATCTGAAATTGCAGCCATTGTTCTCTGAGGTAAAGAGCATAGGATTTAGCTGGCATCCTACACTGGATGGCCTCCAAGGAGAGGCTGGCCATACATGCTAGTTGGTTTTCCATTTTCTGAAGTTTTCCTCGAAGCCATGAATTTTCCCTCTCAAGTTGATCTCTCATTATTTCTTCTTGTCTCTTAGGCAACCTATCTCTTTGCCTATTTCCTTGAGCTTCTCTTGTTTGATTCTTGTCCTCTCTATTGTTCTAAAATATAGAGGGGTTTGCCTCCTTCTTTTCCCTTTTTTCTTGACTAGGGTGTTGAGAGCAGCGAGAATAGATGCTACCTCCCTCGCAGGGGCCTCTAGAGACACCCTAGGTGACTCCTCCTTGTGTTATTCCTCTTTTGTTTCAATGCCTTCTTCCTCTCTATTTTTCTTATTTTCTTCCTCTTGCTATTCTTTCTCATCTCCATCAATTTCTTCCTTCTTTTCTTCCTCTGTTTCAGCATCATCCTCCTTCTCTTCTCCTCCTTGTTCTTCTGCTTCATCATGTTCCTCTGTATTAGTTTCTTCTTCATTCATCTCATCCCCATCTAGCTCTGTATCTTCTTCTTTTTGTTTTGCCTCCTCGTCACTGACATAAGGACTAACATCATAGGTGAGGGTTTTGATGTCATCCTCTGCTGGTAAGTCTCTGAAGATTGACCATGTTATAGGGATCCTGAGGTTTTGGAGGGCATCCTTAATGAGGATCCTAATCAACCCATGGTGATCCAATTGTTGGGAATTCCCTTCCTTTACTTTGCTGCTGGAGTCTATGAGTGATTGCATCAAGAAATAAGGTATGTTGAGTCTTTGGTGAATTGGTGTTTCTACCCAAAATCTTAATTCTTCAAGCATCCTAAAATGGTAGCCATAAACAAAAATGTATCTACCCTCACATGAGATATATTTGATGAGTTGGTAAACTACCTCACTCCATGGGTATGGCAGACTGTCCCTCCTTACTCCATTTTTATCCTCTGTGGGTTCTTGACCTTCTAAAAATAATTTCCTTTTTGCCACTTGACTTGTACTTTGTCTTCTTTTCTCCATGGAATTCCTAAGGGAAGTGTGGTGACCCTACTGATGAGATTTGGGGTGAGATCTATAGTGAGCCCTCTAACTATAACAGTGGCATGGATTCTACTGTGCAGAGTGAGGGAATGAGCAAATTCTTGAGCCACCTCATCATCATACCTTGTGAATTTTTTGAAAAACCGCATCCATTGGTGTCTTATAAAGATTTCAAGAACTTGGGGGTGTTGTTGTATTCTCATATTGTTTGTGGGTTCTCTCCTATTAAACCCTCCTGTCATCTTGCTTGTGAGGCTTGAGGAGGAAATGAGAGGTTTGACACAAGAATTTTAAATTCAGGAGAAAACAGAGTTTCCTGTGTATGTACTTCACCTCCGATAGTTGTTATATGCACTAGCTTTTAGAGAATTCCTAGTTCATTTGATTGTAAATGGGGATGGATTCTTAGATCCTACCTCTTTAGAAAGGTGGCAGTGGATAGTTCTTGTGATATTCCTTCTTGAACCCTTCTCTGCCTATCCTGTAGACTGCCTCTATGTATCCTGTAGACTATTCCTATGCATGCTCCTATAGAAATTCTCTTGCAGAACGATGGATCCTTGCTTTAGGTGGGTGGCTATGGTTATGAGCGTGACTTGAGTGAGGGAGTTTTGAGGAGGTGGAATGCATGAATACATGCAAACAATTTTTTGTTTCCCACTGCTTGTAATCAACTCCCACGTTGTAGATCCATAGTTAACCACTTCTTGTCTTACTCCTCCTCTATCTTTGAGTTGACTCCAGCCACGTGTGAGAGGAAACCCGGTTTTGTATGTGATGACTGAACGAAGGTGGCCAAGTTAACTCGCCACCATTTTGCTTATAAACGAACTACCTCAACCTTCAAAAATTTTGATCAAATTATGCATATGAGTGAGTGAGCGGGATACTTACCTATGGTCTCGATGCCATGTGGCAGTTGTCGAGGATTAGATGTGTTGCGTTGTTTATTTGTTGCATGGTCATTCTTCTTCCTCCTCTGCTGGTTGTGACTGAAGTCTGCTGTCTACTGTCTAGATCATCTTAGTGAAGACCTATAGCTGATGATTGATATTCTATGGGATACGCTGCTTACAGGAATAGAGGGGATCCTGTAGAAAAGACGGTCTTCGCTTGAATTGAAGCAATGGAGTGGAAAATGATAGAAATGATGGGGTGATGCATGGTAAGCATTGGAGGAGATGGATATGTGTGAGTCAGGGTGCCCTTTAGATCCTCTTTTTGCTCCTTGACTGTCTTTCTTGTCCACTTGCAATTAACAATTACATCTTTTTATCTTTTTTATTTTTTATCTTTTTTCTTGAAAAACACCTAGGCTGCCTCAGAGAGGTTTTCACCCTAGATGTTTTCCCTGGATGCCTCAAGGAAGGTTTTCACCCAGGGATCTTTTTATTACTTTTTCATTTTTTTTTCATCATTGGGCTGCCTCATGAGGTTTTCAACCCAAAGATGGGACTCAGGTGCCTCATGGAGGTTTTCACCTAAATACTTATTCTCTTTTTTCCTTTTTCAGTGACCTAATGATGGAGGAGCTAGAACTTGCTCCACCATCATCACTGTCTTATTGATATTGTCAATGAACTCTTGTTTTCATAAAGGCCTCTTATACATTTTCAATCGGTGTCCATTAACAAGCAATGGAATGGTTTCTTCATCTATAGTTCTGATTTGCACTAAACCATTATCATGGCATCTTTCCACCACATCAGGTCTAAGCCATCTTGTCCTTAGCTTGCCCTTGAAGTCTTTATACCTAGAATAATACAACAATGCCCAATTGCCCTCTTGAAATTACTTCTCCTTCATATGTCTGTCATGCCAGATCTTCCTCTGAAGCTGAGCTATCTCTGTATGTAGGAGGGTCTTCATTCTGAATTCATCCAAGCTATTCAATTGGAACAATCTTTCTTTATGTGCATGATTGAGATCCAAATCTAGTTGTTTTGCCATCCTCAATATGTTCTATTCAAACTCAATGGACAACAAAGCCTTTTTCCCATAGATCAGCTCATAGGGTGTAAATCTAGTGGTGATCTTCCATGTTGTATTATAGGCCTAGGTGGCCTCAACTAGTCTCTTTGTCCATTCCTTCTTGTTTCTACTCACTACCTTGGTTAAGATGCTCTCCAGTGCCTTGTTGGTCACCTCCACTTGCCCATTAGCTTGTGGATGATAAGGAGTGGAGGTCCTATGCTTGATTTTGTGATGGTTGAGTAGTTCTTCAATCATGTTGGAGGTAAACTGGCTGCCTTGGTCTGTGACTAGCCCTCTAGGGTACCCAAATTTATAGAATACGTTCTCCCTTAGCAACTCAACCACCTTCTCTTATGTTTCTGCCTTAATCGCCTTGGTTTTAGCCCATTGAGTCAAATAATAAGTGCACACAATAATGTACTGTTTTTTCTTTGAAGGAGGGTTGATAGGCCCAATGAAGTCCATGCCCCACTTGTCAAATGGCTCAAAAGTCACTTGAGGTTATAGGGGCGTTTCATCTCTTGGAGTAGGCTTTCCCATCCTCTGGCACTGATCACACTGACTAATGTACTTTTTCACATCCCGATGAAGAGTGAGCCAATAATAGCCCACTTGTAACACTTTGAATGTTGTCCTCTTTATTGCAAAGTGACCTCCACAAGGCCCATCATGACAGGTCAGAAGGATGTCAAAAACTTCCTCTTCCCTTACACACCTTCTCAAGATTTGATTTGGGCCAAGTTTGAAAAGATTGCCCCCAATCCGGTGAAGGGGGCACTCTTCCTGACTATCTTGCTCTTTTCTTTGGAGGGCAAGTTTGGTGGGAATTGTGCAGATAACAAATAGTTTGCTATATCAACAAACCATGGGGATAGAAATGAAATAGAAAACAAATGCCCATCTAGTAACTGGTTATCCACCATTCCTTCTTCACCTGCAAGCAGATTCATCCTAGATAGAAAGTATGCAACAACATTTTCCTTACCAGAATTATCAACAATAGTTAGATAAAATTGCTGTAATAAAAGCAACCATCTTATAATTCTAGCATTCAAATCTAGTTCGTTAATTAAATATTTGATTGCAGCATGGGCAATATGCACAATGTTTGATAGCCTGTAATGTAATGCCTAAATTTGTTTAATGAATGCACAACAGCCAGGAGTTCCTTTCTGGTCACAGTACAATTTAGCTTAGCCTTAGACAGGTTCTTACTGATAAAATACATCGCATAGGGCAATTTCTCCTCTACCTAACCTAAGGCTGCTCCTATGGCTTTGTGTGAGGCATCAACATGAATATGAAATGGGAGGTCCTAGTTTGGGCCTCGAAGAATTGGTGCAGTGGTTAACTTACCCTTTAAAATGTCTAAGGCCTCTTGTCAGCTTTTTGACCATATAAACTCTGAATCTTTGGCCAACAACCCAAATAAGGGAGAGGCCAACATGCTGAATTCCTTTATGAACCTTCGGTAGTATCCAGCTAACCCCAAGAAACTCTTGACATCCCTCTACTTTTGTGGAGGTGAAACCCTTTGAATGATTGCTATTTTGTTTGGGTCCACTTGCAATCCTTGCTGAGATATTGAATGACCTCGCATAGTCCCTTCAATCATTAAGAATTTACATTTTTCTAGACTGAGAGACAGGTTCATTTTAATGAATTTGTGTAACACTTTCCCTAGGTTAGTCAGGGCTTCTTGAAAATCACAGCCATAAGGTGTAAATTCATCCATATAAATTTCCACTGCATCATGTACTAATTCAGCAAAAATACTCAAAACTGCTCTCTGGAAAGTGGTAGGGGCATTGCATAGGCCAAAATGAAGGACCCTATAGGCAAAAGTACCCCAAGGACAGGTGAATTTGGCTTGATCCTAGTCCTCTGGGAGGATTTAGATTTGGTTGTACCCATATAATCCATCTAGAAAGGAAAATAACTTCTTCCCTGCTAGGCCATCTAGCACTTGGTCAATGAAGGGTATGGAAAAATGATCCTTCTTTGTGGCTTTGTTCAACTACCTTTAATCAACACAAATCCTCCACTTACCATTTTTCTTAGGGACTAACACTAAAGGAGAGACCCACTCAATATCAGAGATAGGGTAAATGAATCCTACATCTAGCAGTTTTTGCAGTTCCTCTTTGACTATATCTTTAAGGGCTAGATTGATCCTCCTTTGTGGTTTTCTAACTGGCTTGCAACCTTCTTTGATGTATATGTTGTGAGTACACACTGAGGGGTGTACTCCCTTCATTTCCTTGTAACTCCAAGCGAAGGCTTCTAGGTTTTCTCTCAACATGTTGCATAACTTTTCCTCTTCAAGAGTAGAAAGAGATGGATTAATTTTCAAAGTTTTCTCTGGGCCAAATTCTATGGTTTTGACATGGATTGGGTTGGAATTGGCCAAGAATAAGTCAAATGGATGATTTTTCTAGGTTTCCTTTACTTCTTCTTCTAATGGTAACAAACTAGGAGTTGGACTTTGGAGTAGGTGTTCAATTAAGTCATCCTCATCTTGCTGTCCTCCTCCTATGGTTCTTCCAAAGGATAAAGTTGGGTTGAATAAGCCTCATCTCCTTCCTCCTCCTCCAACCATAAAGGTAAATCATGCTCTAGAGGATGTTGAGCAGGAGGGTATAGGACTAACTGCTTGTACATATGCCCATTCTTGATGGTCATATTCCAATCTCTGCAACTAATGTAAGCATCAGTTGTGGCCAGCCATGGCCTCCCAAGGATGAGAGGGTAACTAGTAAGCTTAGCCTTAGGCTAGAGAACTAGGAAATCTGCAAAGTACTCCCAGGAGTCAATGGAGACCATCACATCCTTGACAATTCCCTCAGGGGTGACTGTGGAACGGTCTGCAAGTTGCAGCAATGTTGTGGTCTTCCTCAATGACCCTTGGAGGTTGAGCTTGAGCATGGTTTCCTTGGTCAGCACATTAATGGAAACCCCCAGATCAATCAAAGTGTGTGGGACAATGGTGCCATTGATGTGCACATCTACTACAGGGCTTCCAAGGTCGCAGTATTTTGTACATATTACCTACCCTAGCATTAAGTCAGACAACTGCCCAATGACATTAATGTTAGGGGCATCCCTTTTTCTTCTTCCTTGATGCTTGAAGCACTTCTCCTTAATAAACTTATTGTAAATGGGAACATCTTTTATTTCTTGGAGAAGGGGGATCTTTACACATAGATTTTTCAATTCTCCCAGAAATTCAATTTCTTCTGAGGTATGCTGGAGTGGTTGGGTTAATCTCTCAAGAAAGGGTGAATTTACTTTAAGGTTTCTTTCCTCTCTTTCTTCCTCAACCTCCCTATGTGGAGAGGGAGGTTGGTTATCTGGGACAATTCTCCTAGATCTTAGGTTGATCTCCTGGATTGCTACAACATAAGCTAGGTATGATGTTTCTTCACTGTATACGTGTTGAGCCTGCCTATTATTTGGGTTCAGATTTGGTTGGATAGGCATCTAGGGTTGCATGGTTGGAGCAGAGTGTAGGAGTTGTGGTTGGGTAGGTGGTGGAGGCAATAGAGCTGGAGCATTGTTGTATTGGGGCCTCCACCTCTGGTGTGGGGTATTCCACTAAGGTTGTGGCTGAACATAATGTTTAAATGATTGGTTGGCTGGCTAGGAATGATATTGAGATGCATAGGACCAAGGAGGGGGTGTATACTAGGAAGGATGAGTAGGGGGCCCCCAAGAAGGTATAACTGTGGTTTGGTTGGGGTTGTAATATGCATGGGATGACCCTTGCATACCCTACAGGTATGGTCTAGGCCTAGGAGGTCTCCTTTGGTTGATGTAGAAAAGCTACTTAATTACCCCTTCAGCTCCTTGATATACAACTTTGAGTCTAGGTAAAGAAGGGTACTTGTCTATGGAGTGGTTTTATTCACAGACTGAGCAAATCTCAATGCAGTTCAATGGACATTCATTACTAGGATGCTTCCTGGTGCATCTAGGACAAAATATGGCCAAGGCTCTATCTTCTTCCTCTTGCTTCCTTTTGATGTTCATGGTATCCAATTGCAAGGCAAGGGTTTACAACATCTCACTTTTGAAATCTTCCAGCATATTTCCAATTTCACCCTTGATGGATGAGTTGGAAGATGATGTACTAGCCATAGGTTGACTACTCCTACCATTTTTCCTGGCTGCCCTAGAATGGTTTCTAAAGATAGTCTTGATGTCCTCATAAGGTAATTGGTAGATATCTCCTCCTGCTAACATGTGTAAGGTATCTAGAAGATCTTCCCTTATTCCTCTAAGCAGACCAGCTTTAGTGACTCAGGGTGAAGTGTGCACCTTTCCCTTGTGTAACTGAGCTGTAATATTTCTTCATAGTCTTCTACGGATTCATCTTGACCTATTGTCATCCTGAAAATATATTATGTAGTATCCTTTGACCTACAGTAGTCCCTATATTTGTTGTTAAAATCCTTCTGCATATGAGCCCAAGTTGTGATGCTATCTCCAGGTAAACTCATGAACCAGCGCAATAGTGCATCCTTGAGGGTAGATAGAAACAATTTTAACTTTGTCTCATCATCTGTATAGTCAAAGGTTCAACATATAACAACAAACTCAAATAGGAAAGTGTCAGGGTCTTCTGTGGTCAAGCCACGGAAATGAGGTAGGGCATAGGGGCTTATATTCTTCATATTGGTGTCCCCAATGGTTTCCCTAATGGGGAAGGCACCCTCAACTCTCTCTCTATTTCCTCTGTCATTTTGGTTTTCAGCATTTGGTTCAGTAGGAATGGGTTATTCTTCTTCTTCTTCCCGTATAGGTTCTTCAAATATGTTAGGTTTCTCACCTAAAGGTTCCTCCAGTTCACAGCCACCAAAGAAGAGAGAAGGTTGGCTATTGGATGTGGTGGGGGAATTTGGTAAGAATTTTCCTAAATTGTCCCTACTCCTATGAGGCATGAAAGGAAATTTTTTTGGGTTGGTTTTTGGAATATTTTTTAGCAACAAAGTACTTTGCAGAAATGAAATTGCTAATTGAATGAAAAATAATGACAGAAAGAAACTACTTGTTGAATTTAACTTTTACTTGCAGAAGACTACTGGCAGAAAGAAACTACTTGTTGAATTGAAATTCCACTTGCAGAATGGAAAGGAAAGTAGATAATGAAAAATGAAAGAAAGGAAGCTACTAGATTACTTTTGTAGAAATAAACTAATGGAAGAAAGTTGAAGACTAGGAATAGAAGAAAAGAAAGCAGTAGTCACATTCTACTCTGAAAACTCCCCAACAACGGCACCAAAAAGTGATGAGCACCAGTATTGCAGCAAGGATGCTGCAACTCCTAGACTACTAGCTTTACTTATCAACCCAGGGTTTGTACAAACTTGGAGGTGACAGTGCTATATGCACAAGTAGAAGTGAAGGTCCTGCCTATTGCCACTTGTTCATCTGGCAAGAGACCCTAGGGGTTCCAAGCCAAACTTCTATAGAGTCAGAAGAAGATTGACTCTTTGATGGAAGAAGAGAAAATCTATTCTAAGAGAGCTACTCTACTGCAGTAATGAAGAAAACAACATGTAATGCTAAATCACACCATATCCTAATTAACCATTTAAATGGCTAAACTAAGCAGAATTGCTAAATCAACACTAACCTAATGCTACTATCTAAGTTGCAGAAGTAAAGAGCATCAAACCATACTAAGGTGTAAGCAAGGAAACAAAACTAAATCTATTTCCAATTTCTTTTTGTTTTTTTGGTGTTTGTGATGATCAGATAGTATTGAATGACCAAGTCAAAGCTCGAGAGTGGCAAAATTTTAAGGATATGCAGAACAAGGTTTGGGAAGGAGTCAAGCGGAAAAGCGGTCGGAGGATGAAATCAATGAAAGGAGGATTTAACGAAGCAGCAGTGCATAGGAATGGTTGGATTGATCGGGAACAATATTAAGGGGTGATGAGCGATGAAGATCTTATTGCAGAAGATTATGTGAATAGATGGATGAATAAGACTAATCGGAAGATGAATGGTGGAGATCCTATCACAGGAGGCTAAGTGAAGAGATGAACGAACAAGACTGATCAAAAGATGAATGGCGGAGATCCTATCACAGGAGGTTTAAGTCAAGAGATGAACGAACAAGACTAACCATAAGATGAGCGACGGAGATCTTATCGCGTAGGTTAAGTGAATTGACGAGTGAACCGGATTAAGTCACGTGGTGACAAAAGGAAAGAGAACATGTGGAATGATGGAGTGGGTTTTCATAGGGAGTAAGCCGTTTCTCGTGCACCCTCAGGGCTGTAAGCGAAATTCCAAAATTTTGCGCGATTAGCCTAACTGGGTGACACGTAGCATAAGAAAACCACTTTTGTCGCATGCTCTCAGGTGGATATCGATCGTGCAAGAAACCACGTGAGATTGCGTGATAGCCGTTGGATCAGGCAGGGTTGATCAATGGTAGAGATCGGCTAAGCTGGTTTGCGATCGGTGATGCGATAGCCGTTGGATCAAGTGAGGCAGATCGATGGTGGAGATGTGGAGCACCTAAAGTCAAACATGGAAATGAATAAAGGTGGTAAGAAGTTTCTCGCGTGCCTTAAGAGCTGTAAGCTGTATTTCTAAATTTCACACGATTAGCCTAAGTGAACGACATGTAGCATGGGAAAACCAATTTTCACGTGTGCTCTCGGGAGGATATCGGCCATGCAAGAATTCTTGTGAGATGGCATGATAACCTTCATATCATGCGTGTTTGATCAACGGTGGAGATTGGGAGCGCATAAAGTATCGAGACGACGTGATAGCCATTAGATCGAGGGCACGAAAGATTGATGGTGGAGATCTAGAGAGCATAAAGTCAAGTGCTAAAATGAATCAGGTAGTGATTTGTTAGGTTTGCTGTGGATCAGAAGGTAAGAAGATCTACAGGTATAATCCGTTGAAGATGTGATTTATTGGTTCACGCTTAAGTGTTTCGTGCTAAAGGAAATGTGAATATGAGTGAGATATATTACAGAAAGAGAGTGATTGAAGATGATAATGATGAAGTGGAATAAATACTAAATCAAGACAACAAACTCCAAAGCTCATGTGATAACTACAAATCTGAAACACAACCAATCTACTCTACACTGCTATAATGAAAATGCAGCTATTTAAGTAAATGACCGATTAAACCATGGATCTATGCTAGCATACATGTACATTAAAGAGGATCCTTAGCTGCTAGGGTTGGGCCCTAACCCAAGAGCTTTAGCCGTCTGAGTTAACTCAGTGTTGGCTCGAAACAAAACTCATTCTTATTATAAAAACAATGGATTACATAAAAAACTGTCACAAGTCTTGCAGCTCGATAATAAAGTAAATCTTTACAATCAAAAGTACCAATAAAAACTGAATCCTATTGAGGTCCTATGCCTCTCTACTCATACTTCTTAAGTCTCCAACGAATTCCTTAAAATTAGGGAGGCTCGGCTCCCAACTAGAGATAAACTAGTGCTTTGACTCCCACTTGCTCGGCTGCCTTCTAGTCCTCATGATTTGGTTGGTTGCACTCCGAGCTAATGGACGAATATTTGAATGGAAGGGTAGTAAATGAGGAGGATTTTCCTCCTATAATTCCTCTCCCTTGTCCCATTCGATTTATGACCAAGATCTTTGCCAAAATGCCTTGTTTTTACCCTTTAATCTTGCATTACATGCACATTAGACCACAAAGCAACATATCCAACTCTAACTCATCTCATAAGAAAAATATAATCAAAAGTATGCAATAAGTTGTGAGAATAGTTGGTTTGAATAAGCTAGGAGGTGAATTAAGGCCCATATAATTACCCAATGCTGAGGGTCATCAGTACCACCAAGAGTGTATGAGCCCCGTTAGGGTTAGTTGGTTAGCCAACTTCCCGAGGTCGTAACTTGGTCATATTATCTTTGTTTGACACGTATGATACCTCATTGGAAAGATCTCTGTGAGGAATATAGTTTTTGATTCAATTCAAATAAAAATCACCAAATTTATATTTTTCCAAAAAAACATCATTTAGGGCCTCAAAACAGCTCCAGAAGTTCAGGACCCAAAAAACTGCCAAAAATAGTAAACTATGCTATAATTAAGGAAACTGAAAAAAAATTGAAAGTACAATTGTGAGTGTCCAAGAGGAATAGGAGGGTGGCAACTAATACCCACTTGGATTAGACAAATCCAGCTGACATAGTTCACTACTATGGAGGCACCACGTGGAGAGATGACGAAAGCATGACATCATCTTAGAGGTTGTATATCGGAAGTCAGAGTTCTCGTAACTCTTGTGAAATTTCCTTATGAAAAATTTTACATGAAAGGGGCTCCGTTGAGACTACCACATGGCCATGAAGCCCAGAGAACCAAGAGCATAGAGTAGGGCTAGCATCTATGTGCTATGGAGTATATCGGAGGATGGAGATATTGTAGGTCCTGTGTAAATGCATATTCGAAAAAATTGGGATGGTTAGGGAGCTCCAATGTATTTGTTGGGGTTTGGTCGTGAAGGTTAATGAACCAAGTGTGAAGAGGAATAACAAAGAAATATTGGCCCATAGCAAGATCTAAAGGACTTAGTACCTAAAATCTAAGCAGTTGGTCACAACTTTGGGTTCCATGGTGTAAAACAAGAAAGGGCCAAGCAAAAGGAGCTCGGAACCTTGACACCTCATAACATATTTTTAATACAAGTTACGATATGGGGGGGCCTGATACTGTTGTACATAGGAGAATGAAGTCATCGGTGACATCATATAGTCCCATGGAGGGAAAACAAGAAAAGGGGCTAAGCAAGAAGGAGTTGAAGGTGTCAGAATTTAATAATATTGTAACATTGTTTTAATAGAATTTATGATGAGTGGTGCTTCGATATAGCAGCACAAAGATATATGGTAGATGAATGAGTTGACAAATGAATAAACGAGTTCAAGAGACTTGGTCACATGATTAATGGTGACTGTAGAGATCGTTTGGTCAAGATAGAAAGGACCACAATTTTGCAGGGAAGAGTTTTGGGTCTGCCTTAAGCTGAGAAATCTACCTCTGATATTCCTATGCATGTCTTAGAAATCAAATGAAGAATAGAGAAGCCATGTCAAAGTAAAATCAAGCTGTGTGAAGGCAAGAATAAGCATGGAGAGCTTTGGTGATGGGAGCTTTGTTCATAGAGAGGACAAATCCTCTTGGAGTGTGTAGATGGACTGAGAATTAATTTTCAATATGAAGATTAGAGGACAAAGCCTATTGGAGCGTGAAAATGGACTGAAAATTAATGCTTAGTTTGAAGATCAGAGGATAGAGCCAGTTGGAGTGTGCAGACAAAATGTGAATTAATTCTCAATATAAAGATCAGAGGACAAATCCTGTTGTAGTGTGTAGATGGACTAAGAATTAATTCTCAGTATGAATATCGTTTAGGTGCCCATATTCAGATTTTAATGAGGTAGTAGTTTCCAAGTCATACACAACAGCAGAATGGAGAGCCATGTCGAGCTACACTCGGGCAGTGTGGATGGATAGTAGAGGCAACATCGACCGACGTAATAGAGCAACAAAGTTGAGAAAGGAGGGGAAAAGCAACATTGTTGTGAGAGAGATGTGAGGAGATCTCAGTGTGATTGTGTGTTTTTATGCATGAGGCCAAGTGAGCCTATTCTAGAAAGAAAGGCTGGAGATTGCCTATGTAGAGAAAAGACCCCGAAAGAATTTGTGCTTTATTATGAGAAAGGATGAAAGTTCCTGTGTTGTTTGAAGAAGGTTGAGAGAGTCTGTGCTATGGTGTGAGAAAGGCCAAAAGTGCATGTGAATGGGAAGAAGGTTGAGAAGAGTGTGATGCTTTATGCATTGGACAAAGGGTCGAGAGTAGTATGATGTTGTGGTGGTGATAGTAAGTTGTTGTAAAGTGAGCAAAGTGAGCAGAGATAGAGCGTTGCATGGGCCAAGGGCTGAAGAGAAAAAATTTGATATCAAGCAGAGTGGTTGCAATAACACTGGAAAACGAGTTCCTATTTGAGTGTGGGTTGGAGCCTACATGCAGGAAGTTGGTGCTTCCATCTCTAGTTAGGGCTTGAGAAGGCTTGGGAGTTGTTTCCTCCTACAAGTTAGTGCATGCATAGATCCAAGGAGCTACAAGTTGGTTCTTGCAACAAATTAGTGAACTTGGTGCTTCATGTGGTGCTTCTAGTAAGTTTCTACTTCCTGCAAGTGGGTGCTAGTGAACAATCAAAGTGAGTTGGTTCTTCCTGTGAGTGGTGGCTCACAAAACATATTGATATAATAGAGTAGGTGCTCTCATTTTACATCAATAATAACAACAAGGTTTGGTGGGTTTTTCCAAGAAGGGTTTCCATGTAAAACCTTGTGTCTCATGTGTATGATGCTCATGATGTGTACTTGTATGTTGATTTCATATTTCTACCACATGATATGTTGTTTTTAGTTATATGTATGGTTTTCGAGTTTAAATAAGAAAAGTGAATTGGCATAAAAAATTAAAAATTAGCCTTAATATTGATTCACCCTCCTCTCAATATTAACATTGCTTCCAAGAATTGGTATCAGAGTCAAGTTCCCTTAGGAATATCTTAACCGCTAGAAGGTAGATCAAAGGGAAACAATGGCTAATCAAACTTGGCTTACATCAGAAGAATTTCCATTCTTAAATGGATCAAAGTATGCATTCTACAAGATTATTATGGAAGCTTATTTAATGGCCTTGCATGCTGATGTATGTTTCTTTGTATTGAATGGAGAAAAGAGTGAGAAGAATGAAGAAGACAAGGAGGTCATCATGAAAGGGTTGTCTAAGCCAGATGTTGAGAAAGTAAGGAATTATATGACAACAAGGGAAGTTTTGGACAAGCTGCAATGTCTAGATGAAGGAGATAGCCATGTGGCTCAAGAAGAGGTTGAGGAACCTTGTTACTCAAGTAGTGAACTAGAACATGTATATGTTGGTGATAAGAAGAGAAGTAAGATAAAGGAGAAGGAATATAAAAGGAAAGATGCTCAAATATTGAAGATAATTCTTCCTATGAGCAAATTTCTCATCTTCACTCCAAGGATGGTGGAGAAGACTTGGATGAGAGACCATGCGACTCAGAAGGTAAACTAGTTCTTTGTCATAATTGTAAAGAGATAGGTCATTTAGCCACTAGATGCGCATATTCTTATTTTGAAGATAAATATAGTCATATATCTAGTTGTTGTCGAGGTAGACCTACATTTTTAGTAGTAGAAAATGAGAGTACCGTAGAGGAAGAAGAGAGATCTCGAGTGTGCTCATTTGTAGGAGAAAATGAGAGTACTCCAAGCAGTGATGAAAAAGGGACACCCCTTAGACCCGTGGAAGACTCCATGGACACAAAGATGGGTTTAGACCTTTGTGGTGACTCAACTATCACCTTTGATAGTGAAAAGAAGGAATGAAAGGATGTGCTTTAGAAAGAAGTTGATCTCTACTCTAAAAGAGATCAAGGACCTATCAGATGCAAGTCTCAAGTAAGAGGAGAAACTAAACATTTATGAGCTTGAGAATGAAAGGTTGAGAAAAAAATTAGTAAATCTTAATGCTCAATAAGAAGAGGCTAGTAGATTGAGTGGCATGTTGACCAATCAGTTGTGTGAGAAGGAAGCTTATTATAAGAGACTATAATTTGAAGTATTCTCATTGAGACATGACTTAGACAAGTCAAATAAAGAGTTATCTCAATATCAGAAGCTTGAGGAGAGAAATAAGTTCTTGGATGAGATGTTTGGCAAGCAAAGATCCCCTATCATCAATGTTGGTTTGGGTTTCAAAGAAAAACTAAGGTCCAAAATTGTGAAAGCCAAAGAGTTAACTTCCCAAGTAAAGGAATCTTGAGGTTATAACAAAAATAGAGGAAAATAAGTTGTTGAACTCTAGGAACAAGGAAAGAAGCAACAACAAAAGAAGAAAAGGCAACAACAAAAGGATAAGAAGCAACAACAAGTAGAGAAATAGAAAAGATCTAGGCAAATTCAATAAGGAATGAAAGGCAACATTCTAGACAGTCATGGAAGGCACATGAATAACCAATAGAGGTCCTTTCCTCCTTAAGGACAAATTCATCAAAGAAAATGTATCTTCAGTCCTCAAAGGCCTTTTTATGGTTATTGTTTTTCTTGCAACAATTTTGGACATAAAGCCATAGACTATAGATGGCATGCAATAAAACAAGAGGTATTAGGTAGGAACAACCCAAGAATGCATAAAGAGGCTAGGAGAAGGTATGTTGGTAGTGATAGGTTTTTTGACAAGAGTGATGTCAAGAATAGTAAATCCTCTACCCCATTCTAAAGACAAATTCAATGCTATAGTTGTAGAAATTTTGGGCACTAGAGATAAAGTTGTAGATATGAGATGAAATGGCATGCTTCTCAGCGTATGCATGCAAATGCAGCAGCTCGGGATTTGAAGACAAAAAGGAAGAAAAGAGAAAATGGATACAAGTTTGTCTTCAATGCTTAGTATCAAAAGAGAAAGCTAAAAAGAGGAGGAAGAAATAAAAATAATGATCCTCTTACCCTTGTGGTCGAACCCTTTGTAAGGAAGAAAGACAACAGGAAGATTTGGGTTAAGAAATAGGATTTGAAGGAGAAGTTTCCTATATCCATGTGTAGCCAAGAGAAAGCCCAAACATGGGAAAAGAAGAAGCTAGAAAGTAATGCTTTTTTCGGGACTTAGCCATTGAAGGTATGGAAGAAGAAGAAGGATGATCATCTCAGGGGGAGTAGATCCTTTGTTTCCCTTTTGTGAAGGAAGAGAATGGCCTCAAGGGATGTCGAATAAGTCAGATGCAGGAAGCTAGGAAAGATGGACAGAAAGCTGCATCTGATTGAGGAAGATATCGTCATGCTCTCTTGATAATTGCAATAATAAATTGGTTTATTTTGAATGTATCAACATTGAAAAGGAGAGGAATGCGACCAACATGAGTTCAGGGAGAGTAAAAAACAACATTTTATGTTTTCTTTGTGAGAATAAGATGGGTTGCAGCTGTTATCACTCAGGTTGTTCCCTTTGACTCCCAAGGGAATACAGCCGAGGTAACCACAAACCAAGCTTTGGACTACAGGTCCTAGCCTACCAGTAGTCAGAGAGGGCTCTCTCTTTGGGATTTAGCTTTGTTTAAGGAATGATTTTAGGCTAGATATGATGGCACATGGGTTTTGATTTAGATTGGTGGGATGGTTGATCTATTCAGGCAGAATTGGCATGCAAAGTGTAAGAAGTTCAAACCATTGGGCATGGATTCAATGAATGTGAACTGAAGGGTGTGTCTTCTTTGGTAGAAGAGTGGAATATAGAGCAGGATAGCTGCACATGGCACAATGATTTATGCTGGAACAAGGATGAAATGGAGGTCAGGGGATGAGAGGAAATTAAGGATCTCTCATCCAGCCAAAGAGGGAAAGTGGATGAAGGCTAAATAGGAGCAATGAAGAATTCCTAGAAAACATTCATATGATGAAGGAAATAGCTTAAACATGTTTAATTAAAAATTCATATTCATCACTGTTTCAGAGGAAAACATAGAGAAGTTGCAAGAATTGAGCGCAGAGGGCATGAAAACCAGTTTTGGACTATTCCTTTTTCCTGCATCTTAGATCATGATATTATAGATGATACAAATGCATATAAACTGATAAACAATGGGAGGAAAGACTTATTGAACCATGAGCAAGCACGAGAATTCCATATCATGCCCTTCAACCATCAAAAGCACAACCAGCCAGTTCAGATACAAACATTCCAGCAATATTTGATTACAGAATTTCTTAATATTTACAACGTAAATCTCAAATGAGAGATCAACAGAACAACCCACCAACCAACAACCCTCATTACATTGTTCAGGGTTGTATTTATAGGCAAAATATCTACAGAAAAGATCTGATAGAAGATCTGAGGAAAATAACTGCAATTACCCTAACTTCTCTTACAAGTAATGTAAAAAATATCTATCTAACGCTGCGCTGGGGGCAGCTGTTTCAAAAATGAGGCTATGTGGAATCCATTAGTAGCTCTGCTTGTCCAATCTGCAATTGCTGCACCCTCAATTTCTTATCTGCACCTCTTAGTCGGTTCTACTGCTCTTAGGTGACTGTGATTCTTATTAAATCTGATATGATTCGGCTTTAATGGCCTTTAACTCTATTCTGGTATTCATTGACTTTGTTTGGATGATCTTTAATGCTCCTCTGATTTGATTTTGTCGATCTGATACTCTTTGCCGCTTCACTGATAGTCTTTTAATTGAATCTGGGCTTCATCTTTCCTTTGATATGCTTGAAACTGTGAAATCGCCCCTTTTTAGCCCTTTTCGGCAAAAATGACTGCTGCAAAGCACGCGCTGGATGAGGTTTTTCCATTTTGACCCTTTTCCCGTAGTGATGCGCGAATTGCGCATCAAAAACTGCCTCAGGTTTTGATTCTGGGCCTCCTAAGCTGCATTTTCGCCTTTCCGCGCTTTTTCTTTCAGCGGATGATGTCAGTGGTACAGCGGATGATGTCAGCATGGGGCCTAGTACGGTGGATGACATCAGTGGTGGTACGGCAGATGACATTAGCAAGGTGACGTGGCAGGGTGATGTAGAAGGGTGACGTCAGCGGGTGACAGGCCGCGGGTACAGCATAGTGGCAGGTGAGGTGGTGGCATCATCATGCGGTGACGTAAGCAACAAGGGAGGGCGGTAAGTGGTTTGCATTGGACTGCTTTTGGTACGGGAGTGGTATGTGTCAGGGGCGGCCCGATGCAATGAAAAGACGACAACTGTCCCGGTGTACGACGGTGAAACCATCGACCATCGGGTACTATTGCACCGCTATGAAGGGGTGTCCAATATGCATAAGGGTCATCAGATCTGTGGGGAGTGATCCGACGGTGGACGGGAGGGCAAGATGAACGAGTTTTAATAAAAATGCGCGCGCGATAAAAGTTAATTATTCGCGGCCTCGGGTGGGTTTTGGACTTTGGGTTTACGGGTTAAATGCGCGCTCGGGGTCATGGTTATTCATTGATAAAATATCAATGAAATCCAAATGGTATGCATACGCGGGGGGTGTGGTTTGGTGTTATGTGTGGGGGAGGGGTTTTAGCATGGTTATTTATTTAACCAGAGGTTAAACAAATCCCAAGGGAAATGAACGTGAAAGGGCTAACAATGGGTCCCAAATGGAACTAAGGTTTCCCAACTTATATTTATTTGGCTATAGTTGCCATGGGGTGAGATATTTAATATTTTTGGGGCTTTTATATAGTTTTTTGTAGAATAGGGGGAGAGGAAATGATTTAGGGAGCTAGATAATAGGGTCAGATGTTAATATGAGGTCTTTGGAATGCAAAGGAGTGGATGCCTGCTAAGTTTATAGAATGGAAACTTAAGCATAGGGAAATGAATGGATAGTGTAAAGATAAATTTTACACAAGAAATGTGGCTTCTTTTCACTAAGCCAACTCTGATGTCAACTTGGCTTTTAACAAGAACGAAGTGAAAATGGACTTTTGGGCAGATCCCAAGGTCCTCAAGGGGATGTTAGTGAGTGATTTGGGAAATAAGAAGAAGGGGGAGTTAGAGATGCCTTTCTTGATCTGATCAAAATGGACGAGTGCCTCAAAATTGTGATCTGGAAAGATATAACACTTGAAAACATGAAATGGACCACATAGCTTGATTTCTGCAACCACAACACTACTTACCCAGCCTACTTTATCTAGCATTTGTTCTTCTTTTGGTTTGGGTGCACTTTGAACTAGCAAACCGAGCTTTTCAACTTTTTCTTTTTTACCGTTCTCCTATCTACATCTATACTTATTTCATCCAGGGGCTTAGATTAGGCTGTTGAGCACCCCTGCTTCTCTACCTATCTAAGAATCTGCCAACATTAAGCTGTTTGGACAGATAATGATTCTCTATATTCTACAATAGGAAATTGAAACCTAGGGAGACCAAGATTAAGCTGTTCGGACCTCCCTCTAACTGAAAATTCTTCAAAAATGGAATAACTCATCAAAATTGGAATACAGCAGAGGCACTTAGGCTAGCAGACTCTCATGGACACTTCTTTGGCCTCAATAACAAATTTGGAACATTGCAGCCTGCAAAGTATGACATATTTGGTATGAAAAAATGTCAATCATGAAAGATGAATACCTGCTATGAGTAGGAGGCTAACAGTGGCTCCACTTGGGGATGGCTTTTCCTTGTGAAAAGTTAAGAACAGTAGGTCAGAATGCCTTAATCTTTAGTTGTTGCTGTACTATGAAAACTTCCCTTTGCTGGCTGCTTTATTTATGAACATGACAACAGACTTGAAGAGCTTAGCGCCTTCACTTCGGGCTTCAACTGCAGCAAGCTTGCTATCCAAAAAGAAAACTGAAATCCTACCTACCTACTCTAATCAGCACTTACTTTGCTGTTAGGTGAAATGAAATAACCAATGCAGCCACTTAAGTATTATGAGCATGAACAAGCTTTGCTGCTTGTGCTTGCTGGTGAGAAAAACTGAGATCTTGCAATCAGATATGGCTTTGTTAATCTTTGAGAAGATCAGAAAAATGTTGACCTTCTTTGCTGCAACAAGAAACTGTACAAAAGGGTCCTACAGCATATATGCATTATTTCTGGGCTGAATTGAAGAACTGTACAAAAGTTTGGGATTACTATCATGAATGAAATAGGGAGATCATCAACATTTTGATATTGAGGCACACAACTTGCTAATGGAGAAGAGCACCCCTTTACTTCATCATACCCCCTGTTAGCATATGAATCATATACAACATGAATTGATATTTGCAATTTATTACAAGCAGCCTCATATGGCCCTTGACAGATTTGCTCAGGCTGCTCCTCTTCTTCTTCGAAAAACTCAAATGGCTGAACACAAAGAGGAAGGGGATCCACTTGGATCACTTGGTCACCAAGAGCTGCTTTCGAATCTTCTTTAATCTGATATTGGGTGGCTCTTTGGGGCTGCAAAACTAGAGGCATTATATTTTGAACAATGGTTTGACTCTCCTCTAGATGATCAGTATTAATACTTGGTGACACTTGATTATACACAACATGATAATTCTCTTGAAAGATTTGAAACAAAATGGTAAAGTTCCTTCGCTGAAATCAGAATTTTCTACGCTTTCCTCCTTTACTTCATAGTTGAGATAGGCATGTTGATCATTGATTTTGGGCTGTTGATCCTGAACTGTGCTTTCTGCCAAAATAGGCTCTGACTCCTCTGCAAGGCTGATTTGGTCATTAGGCTCATCATCATCATCATACTCATCGTATTTTGGCAAGTAATTGAAAGAAGAGAAGCTGTTATATTCATATAGGATATTAGGAGACTGCTCCATCATGTATGGCTGTACGAATATGTCATCTGTTTTGTGGCAGGTTTGTTCATGAATGTCATTACTTTCCTCTTGCAAAACAGATGTGTAATGGTGCTCTAAGCTTTCCACTTTCATTGTGATCGTTTCTTCTGACTTTTCTAACAAACCATGAAGTTTATCTTCTTGCTCTGCTTTGTGTTTTTCTTCCCTGATCTTCAGATTTGCCTCTATGTCCACTTCCATGTCCTACATTTGTTTCATAGTGGATGGGCTCCTCTCTCTTAAACGGAATTCTATTTTTGGGTCAAAAGCTCTTGGATAATGTAATAGAGCTAAATCAGGGGGAGGTCTAATATTCAAACGCAGAGAATGATAAACTTGATTGAATCAATCATGAAATTGTTGAACAGATTCATTTGGACTTCTTTTTAACTGGTTATATTCTTCAATGAGCAAGAGGAAATTAAGTTTGATCATCCATCTATCAAGGAAGATCTTAGAAAACTGCTGAAGATTGGAGATGCTAGCCTCAGGCAATGCTTTAAACCAAGTCCTAACTTCACCTTGCAAAGAGAGGGCAAACAGCCTGTGTTGGAAATAATACTGAGAGGGGGGGGGGGGGGGTGAATCAGTATTATCAAATTCTTTTCAATATGCCTTCCTTTAATTTATTGATCATTAACTTGGCATATAATAAAGAGCATGAAACAAGAAAAACAGATAGTCACACCAAAGAACACACTAGATATAAGGTGGAAACCCAATGTGGGTGAAAACACCTGTTGCAATATGTCTCTATCTTCTTTCAATTAGAAACTTCTTTTACAATGATTTTGTACTGGTGCAGTCCTTTACCAATACGCAGGCTGCAACCTGCAGAGAGTTACAACTCTCTCTCGTTTTCCAGTCTCTCCTAGAAGGGAGCTACAACCCCCTTTTTTTCTTTTACTTCTTTAAGGACCATGTTTCATTAATTTTCAAACTGGATCCATGAACATCAAATAATCATCAAGTACATGAAAATCACCCAATCTCCTTATACAATAAACCAATGAATCCCCACTCTTCAGAATGCTGTAAACAGAAAAGAATACCAGAAATCTAAACCCAGAACTCTGTTGCAATAGATAAAAGACAATCAACAATTGTTTTAAGATAAGACCGCAACTTCACCAACAGGGCCCTGTGTATATCCGCAGCTCTTCTGAGACTGAACTGCGCAGATCCGCACTGGTTGTTCTTCTGCTCTGCGTACTTTTCTTCAGATCCGCACCTTTACTTCTAACATACTTTGTACACCCGCAATGTGCCTTCTTTTCTCCTGCGTACCTCGCACTTCTCCCTTTTTTGTACTGCGTGTGCCCCGCACTGTGTCCTCTCCTGTGCTGCGTACCCCACACTGCACCTTTGGTTTCACAGCGTACTCCCGCACTGAGCCTTTTACTGAGCTGCGTACCCCCGCACTGCACCTATGGATCGCCTGCGGACTTCTGATTAGGGCCAAATTTACAGTCCTCCAATGTGCCACAGTCAGTTAGATCCACAGATCTGATTATGCGCCCGCGAGATCACGACTTCATAGATTCACCTTCAAATTTACTTTGATTTAGATCAAACATTTTACATTGACAACCCAATATTTCAGATCTTAAGATATTCAAATGAAAAGATAGATTAGCCAAGTGATCTCCTTCCCTATTTATAGTCAATCCCTTATTCACACCATGGGACAAAACCATCAATAACCAATACAAGGAATCCAAACCGGGGCTAAAATAGATCCTATACCACGGGCCAAAACCATAGCATCAGAAATGGTGGGCTAAATACCACGGGCCAAACATAAGAAACCCCACATGAGCGCGCTTCACTGCCTTGAAGTGAGTGAACTGGGGTTCCGCACCTTCTGAACGGCTAACCTGCAGGTATGACCGCACCTCCTGGACGGCGAACCTATGGGTTTGCACCTTTTGAACCATTCACCTGCGAGCCTCTTAATTTCCATCATTTTGAGAGCCTAAACAGACCATTGCCACTTGAGTGAGTTGCCATCAAGTACAACACCTGTATCATAGAGCCATACCAGAATCATAATGCCAACAATCTCCCCCTTTGGACTTGATGGCAACCTCAAGATCCTCAACGTCATTCTCCCCCTTTGACATCAAGGGCAAAGGGTTATGCTCCCCCTGACTATAAACTAGATCTGCAAAGACCATAAATGACCAAGAGACATATTGCAGCAATATTCAGACCAGCATCCATGATCTCCTTTTGTACTTCCTCCATAATGCCAACAATGCATTATATTCTCCCCCTGAATCTGTGCCATTTGATCTTCGACCAATCCGCAAACCAGCACATGTACGCATATACCCAGATGAACCTTGTGTACAACCAACACTTAGAAGAGATTCAACAACAAGATGATGCATCAACAACCCCCAGCTTTTGCCTAAGGTATTCAAAGGTCTCCCTAGGCAGTGGTTTAGTGAGTATATCAGCAACTTGTTCCTTAGAAGGAACATACTCCAACTTGACCTTTTGTTCAAGCACTTGTTCCCGGAGAAAATGATATTTGATCGGTATGTGCTTGGTCTTTGAATGCATGACTGGGTTATTTGAAATGCTGATTGCACTTGTATTATCACATAAGATGGAGATAGGTGGTGTACAAGTGATTTGAAAATCATGCAAGGTTTTCATCATCCAAAGGATTTGAGTGCAACATGATGCAGTAACCACATATTCTGCTTCAACTGTAGATAATGCAATAGAACTCTGTTTCTTGCTGAACCAAGATACTAATCTAGAACCCATAAAGAATGCACCACCACTAGTGCTTTTTCTGTCATCCACGCTTCCAGCCCAATTTGCATTTGTATAAGCATGAAGAGTGATATATGCATCTCTAGGATACCATAGGCCATAGTTTTGAGTTCCTTGAAGGTACTCGAAAATTATCTTTACTACCTGAAGATGATTTTCCGTAGGATTTGCCTGAAATATTCCAACCATTCCTACTGCATGCATGATGTCTTGTCAGGTACCTGTTAAAAAGAGAAGACTTCCAATCATGGACCTATAGGTTGGTTGATGCACTGCTGCTGATTCATCATTTGCACTGAGGCTGCATTCTGTGACCATAGGAGTGCATACTGGTTTCAAATATTCCATGCCATACTTCTTCAAGATCTGCATGAGATAAAAAGATACTGCCTTTATTTTATTGGATTCGTAAACCAAGAAAATATGTCAGTTCTCCAAGCAAAGACATTTTGAATTCCTTTTGCATCACCAAGGCAAAGTTTTGACTCATAGCTTCTTCATTGCTGCCAAAGATGATATCATCTACATACACAAAACATATTAGCAATTTGTTATTTTCAATTTTTATATAAAGATTGCTATCTGCTAATCCTTTTGAAAAACCTTGTTGATGAAGGTATTTGTCGAAACGATAGTACCAAGACCTTGGAGCTTGTTTGAGACCATAGGGAGCCTTCTTTAGTCTTCATACAAGATTTGGATCATTACCCAGGATGAATCCATCTGGCTGCTCAATGTACACTTCTTCTTTTAAGTCTCCATTCAGAAAGGCTGATTTCATGTCCATTTGAAATAATTTTAACTTTTGAAATCTAGAGAGAGAAAGGAACATTCTGATGGCCTCAGGTCTAGCAATGAGAGCTAAAGTTTCTTCAAAGTCTATTCTTTCTTGTGAGCATAACTTTACAAACAAGTCTGGCCTTGTTTCTATTCACTTCCCCATTTTCATTCAACTTGTCTTTGAACATCCATTTTGTCCCTATGACATTCTTATATTTCGGTCTAGGAACGAACTCCTAAGTGTTATTCTTTTCAATCTGCTCAAGTTCTTCATCCATTTCCTTGACCCAGCATTCATCTTTGCACGCCTCTTTTACATTTTGTGGCTTAGTGGAGGAGAGTAATGCCAAATAGCTTGAAGCTTATGCTATTGCTCTTCTTGTTTGTATACCAGCCCCTTTCTGCCCAAAAATATGAGATTCTGGATGATTCTTCTGAACGTACCTGTATGGAGTCTTTTCTTCTATCCTTATCTGTTCTTCTGGTGCCTCATTGGTCTCTTCTTCTTCATCATGAATCTGATTTGATGTAGATGGATAGTCCTCTTCATCTTCGAAATATTTAGATCTTACTTGCCTAGGATTGTTTTCATCTTCATCAACCACTACATCAATACTTTCAACAATTTTTCCAAGCTTTTATTGTAACACTTGTATGCTTTGCTGTGGGGAGAGTAACCGAGAAGAATGCCTTCATCTGCTTTTGGTTCAAACTTGCCAAGATTTTCATCAGTATTTTTGATGTAGCATTTACTCCCAAAAATTTTGAAATATTTTACCGAAGGAGTCTCACCATACCAGAGCTCATAAGGGGTTTGAGTGTTGTTCACCCGGATGTTTGTTTTGTTCAGAATAACAATGACAGCAAATGCGGCTTCACCCCAGAAAGTTGCGCGAGTTCCAAACTCATCAAGAATAGCACGAGCCATTTGTTGAACCATTCTGTTCATCCTTTCCACTACTCCCTTTTGCTGAGGAGTCGTGGCTATAGAGAATTCTTTTCTTATTCCATGTTCTTCACAAAAATCAAAATATTCATTTGAGGTAAACTCCCCACCTCTATCAGACCTGAGGCATTTAATTTTGTGATCTGATTCGTTTTCAGCCAAAGCTTTGAAGGATTTGAAGTTTTTGAAGGCTTCATCATTGTGCTTCATCAGTCCTATCCAAACCATCCTTGAATAGTCGTCAATGAATAATATAAAGTATTCTTCTCCCCGAGGTGACTTTTTCCTAGATGGACCACATACATCAGTATGGACAAGCTCAAGTGGCCTGCTAGCTAATCCTTCCTTCTCAGGGAAGTTAGTTATGGTTTGCTTACCAAAATGACATGATTTGCATATTGTATTATCTGGAAGACCACAAACGGCCTGGTATTTACATGCTTTCCTTATCTGTGAGAAGCTTAGATGCCCCAACCTCCAGTGCCATAGCTAGCGCTCATCATTCTTGCTCATATAACATTGTTTTTGTCCTTCTTTGAATATGTATAAATTATTTGGAGTTCTTATGCCTTTGATCATTATTTCTCTAGTATCAAGATCACAAACAGTACATCCATTTGATCGACACTCAATAGATTATGCTTTAATCCATCAACATACAGAACATTTCCTGCTTTGACCTTTTCTTTTAAACGAACAGAACCTTTACCTTCTATGACTGCAGGGGTGTCATTTGCAAATGAGACCTTCTTCTCCTTCTCCAAGGCACTATATGGCTGATGTTTTTCTTTATCACCTGTCATATGTTTTGAACATCCACTGTCGATGTACCATTGATTTTCCTTTGCTTCTGCATATAAGGCTATACCACATCTTTTTGGTTGTGGTTCTTTCATTCTCCATGTTTTGATATTTGAGGCTTGCTCCTTCTGAGTTGCCTTCCAAAACCTGCTCCTGCATTCAAAATCTTCATGACCAAAATTATTACAAATAGAACATTCTATTTCATTTTCAAGAGCAGAAAAGTTATTGTAGATCCTTTTCATGATCCCAGTCATTCTCCTCAGTTTTTGAGCTTCTCTAGTCATGATAGTTTTGTAGGCAACACACTGAGCTGCTTTGTGTCCAAAGTTGTGACAAGAGAAACATTGGCCATTGAAGAAATTCCTGTGATTATCAACCCTGCAGAGCGAACGATTGTAGTTTTCATTGACATTCATTCTTGAGGCAAATTGAGAATGATTTACTTGTGGTCTGTTGTAGCTTTTGTTTATCCTTGAAGCAGATTGCCCCTGATTTACTTGGTGATCTTTATTGATTCTTGAAGAAAAATGTCCCTGATTTACCAGGTGAGTAGCATTGTGCCTTTTTTGTTGATTGTTAATTTGTTCACTCCTCCTTGTTGCATCAATATAACTTTTGGAGCTGGATGGCTTCTGTGCTTGAGATGCTTCTTCATTATATCCCAGACCTCTCTTGATTATTGGAGAACGTTGCATCTCTTGATTATATGAGATGCATCTGTATGCAAATCAATGTTGGTACTGAGTGTGGTAAACCTAATTCGCTTTTTCCCTCACCCTACCTTGCCATCGACCATTGCAGTTGCGGCTCTCGGGAAAGGCTTGCAGAGCATTGTGGACTTGTTTTTGGTAAAATTTCACCATTTTCCCCAAATGGTGTTGGTTTCTACATTATGGCACAACCCTACTTCATTATCGAGTTACTCTGACTTTATCCAAACCCTTGCTATTTCCCTCTAGTTTCTTTCCCTCCTTGTTGTGCCATTTTCACTCGAAACTTGTTTTTGCCTAAATTATGTTCCAGTCAAGACCTCCAAATTTTAAACACTCATTTCTCACAAAGATATTCACTGGTTCCATTTTTCTTCTGGGAGGCATGGGTTTGGTCACGGCTTTTGCTTTAGGTAAAAGGGTTTCTTTACTGCATATTTTCTTGTAAATTCATATGATCAGTTTCTATTTCGGCTTATTCTTTTCTATTTTCTAGCCATGTAGAGTGGTAGACTCAACCATGGTTATGGTTCTACTGGTTTTTTGATTAATGACACCCTCCTTATGGTCATCTTACGTGGTTTTCGCTTTGGAATAGGAGTTTGTCTCATGGCATCTATAGGTAAAGGGTTTTTTGGTTCCTTCCCCTAAATGTTGAAGTTAACTTCTTTCTCTCTAGTGCAAGGGTTCACAGTAACCCCTTCTTTTTGCCTTTGCTAGGTTTTTTTTCGTCGCCAGCCCCAGCAACACCTCCTTATCTCTACAAGTACAATATTCACATGATTTAAGTAGTGGCTTGATAGAACTGGCAATCCTCTGCATAATGTGTTTTTTGTTTTTGTTGTTGGTGTCTACTTTTATTTGCTTTCTTTCTTATACTGTCGGCAGGTACCCCAATATACCCTTACTTTATGTTTCGTGCTGCTACTCTCAGGATTCCTTCTAGCCGTCATTCGTTGGGTTTTTCTTGTTGCCTTTTGCAAGGTGAGCTATATCTTCATGTTATTGGAAGCTGGATGCTGGGAATGCTATGAATGTGAATGCTTAAAGTTGCCTATTTGTAACTATGTTAATTTTCGCCTTCTTATCTGGCATAACTATCCCAATTTTGTTTTCATTGCAATTTTGCATCTAGCTGGTGGTTTGTAGCCAATAGTTATGCTAAAGGCATTGTAATTTTTGTAAGATCTGTTGATGCTTTGGAGTACTTCACTGCTCCAACATGTATCTCCAAAATAGTTTGCAGAGAATCCTGCAGAAACACTCAACTTTAACTTTGCGAAAGTTACTCCTCTTATCAATTTGGAAGAAGAAAACTCACCCTGCATGTTCTTGTATAATTTGAAGCAAATTTTCTCTCATCTATTCTAGAGTGCGCTTGCAGCCACTTTTGCCTTTCTATTATTTACATTATGTAGGAAATGTAGAAGATCTTAAGCCATTCCCACCAAAAGGATGAGGATAAGTCTGGTTCAATATTGTACTTAGTGGAAGATTTAAAGGTTGTAGAGAAAATAAAAATTGAAGAAGGAAAGCCCTAAAAATTGGAGGCAAAACCTCTTAGATGCAAAGCTTGACCTCAAACAAATATATTTTCAAAGCAATATTTAGCTATTTCAATTTTTGAAAAAGGCTAAATGTTCAACAAGGAAAGCGGTTACCAAAAATTAGTTTTTACAGACAAAAAATCTTCTCATGGAAACAAAAAAAATAGGAATTGAATGAAAAACTAAAATCTCTTTTTCGAGAAAAAGGGAAAAGAAGTACTATTGATTTTGAGAACCAAAACCCCAAAATTGTTGAAGGAATCTAATCTGTAAAAATCTTTGTAAATTATTGTCTATACATTTTCTATCGTTGGCACACCTGGCATATAAGTGTGGATTTTAATTGTTAAAACTGCTTCTGTCGTGGAAAAGGCCAAGAAAATTTTGGAAATGTATGGCTACATAAGGTATGGAAGGATCTAAAGGAAATAAGAAAGATGAATGCATAAACAGAAGCTAGTATTGTCCCATGATATTTTTGAAATTGCAAGCCTATTGATTAGGCCAAGATTGTTTACCACGTAAAATCCTTGTACCATGTATGGTTAAATGCATGTGTGCTTATGTTTTCAATATCATGTTAGGAATTTTCATCGTCATAGTAATGGAGGCAATTCAATGTTAAGGAAGTTTTAGTGTTGCACGGAAATTGTCACAATATGAAACCAACTCAAAGACATGAAGAGGAAAACACACTAAATTTGAGATCTACTAATACTTTTGTGCTATTTTTACATGACTTCCCTGAAATTCCAAATCAATTCTCTACAATTATTCGAATCATACTACAATTGAAAATCACTTATGTGATTCTATATCTATTTTTTTGTGACTTAGTTCGGTTAATACTCATTGTAATTTCAGATCAAATTGAGGATCCCAGTTGAGCCATATAAGTGACTTTCTTTTCTCGTCAGAAAGCTAAATACAAAAAAAACACTACATATAGATCCATGAGTGGAAATACAATTATTCCAATAAATATAAAAACTACCTTAGGCAGACTACTATGGACCAACCATTTTCCAAATTTTGTAGTCAAGTAGTAGGTGTTGATGCCCATGATACACCATCCCAATGACCATGAAAGAACCATAATCTGTGACATAGTAAAGAATATTTTCCATTTAGTAAAATGCAATTCAAAAATCACCACATAATTGAAGAAAACTTTTTCAATTTAGGTAACAATAATACGATCAATCGTCATTATCATACGTTTCTAGGACCGAGAGAAAAAGGTTATCTTCTCTAATCTGGTAGTAGAAACTTACTCTGATTGAATTCTTGTGACGACCCATCTTTATCTCACTGCTCACAAACTTGAATAGTGGAATTAACGTAAATGGAAATTGAAATGATAAAATTATCTGCAGGGAAGGAATACGGATATCATTAGCTTTTAATTATAAAACATATCAAATATTTAGATGACAAATGTTTTCTAATTATGGTAAATTTGAGGTTTTTTGGATTGAATGAAATGTATTTTTGAGTGTATATACATGAATCTGGCACTATAATTTTAAATCTTTCAGAAATATTTAAAATAACAATATCTAACTACTAAATATTTTTGTGACATTTACATTATCTAACTATTGAAATCCAAATCCAAATCCATGGAAATTTTTAACTCGAATCCAAGGAAATAATTTTAAGCCCAATCATGATCTTTTGTGATTCGAAATGTGTTATCTAGATGGCAATTTCGATGATCAAAGAGCATACCGACGAACTAATAATAAGTTGTGTAGTACTAGAAGAACCATAGAGAATAGAAACAAACCAGCTTGGGATGATCGAAATGGCCCAAGAGATAAGGATGCAGAGTGATGGCTTCATTTTCATATTTAGAAAACCCTGCAACAAACAACAATGAACCACTCAAATTCCAGTAAAGTCAGTATCATGCCAATATTATGCATATTTAGTTATCAAAATTCAAAATTCATCTATTTTCAAGCGGGCAAAAAAATGAGTTATTAATGCGTTAATGCACCTACATGATATACTTCCCAGCATACGTCCATGTGATAGATGCACTCTGGCCACATGCTAGTAGTGCGATGGCATAAATCTTTGAGCTCGAGTTACCTAGAACATGCTAAAGAACAGAAAAAGAGGGTTTTTGATTTACGATATTTAGAACACTACCAATAACAATATGAGGGAATTCCTAATTCCAAATATTTGAATGAGATCTATATTTACTAACAAGTTTTGTGCATCCATTTCAAGTTCCTAAGCAAATAATTAAAATCATGACGAATGGATAAGTAAATTCGCTTGCAAATTTGTCTAATTGATTAAAATGCTGGAAGAAGAGGGAGTTGAATAAAAACCATAGTGACAAAGTGAAGGAAATCTTTGTTGGGATGGAAGGATCCGCTTACTTTTAATAGAAAATATGAGGTATTCAGGTCCAAGTTCCAATAGTTATCTGAATCCTACCGAGATAAGTTTTGTGAAGAACACATTGTCCTTCTGAGACAGGTAACAATGAAATTGACTAAGAATGCCATAAATAAGCAAATCTAGTTTTGATGAGAAAATACCTGCACACTCATTGGAACATATACAACATTTTAAGACCATTTCATAGTCTAATGATCTTATTAATGAGTCATTGACGGGTCTATGGCTGCGCGACATTGCTAGGAAGCAGTTTATTCATGTAGTGAATGATTCTATGGAGGAGTTTTAGATAAGGTTATGACAGTTTGGGTTGAACAATCAAGTTTTTTAGTGTACTTTTACAAATTATGTTCTTGTAGATGGGACTATTCGACCTTATTCTGAGTGGAATAATTACATCTCATAATTTCCATAATGAAAACTTGTAATTTCAGCAACCCATCGAAAATCTATCTAATTTGTAAATAAAGCACAACGAAAAGTACACGAATAATATATTCGGGTTATTTTAATAATTCTCTAAGATATGGAAGAGTACTTACATTAACTCCAGAAAGAGTTGGTGGTACTTTACAGAAAAGAAACAAGGTGGAGTGAAGAAATAAATTCTATCTAGATATGGTGGATGGTGTGCTCCATTATTGGAACAATAATGCTGCAACTCCTAGGACTCTCTTCTTTACTTTTATCAACCCGATAGTTCGTAACAAACTTGGAAGTGACGGTGGTGTATGCACAAGCACTAGCTCTTGCCGCAGTTGTCACTTGGCCAGCTGGCACAAGTTCGCTATGAGCTTAAACCAACTTCTATGAGCTCTAAGAGGAAGCTTTTTAACTGATGGATGGAAGCTAACTCAAAGGAAGCTAATCTACTTGCAGAAAGAAACTGAGAAGCTGAAAGGAAATGCAAACCCTAGCAAACGCTAATTTTACCAGCTAGCCCTACTGATGTAAGAAAGAGGATGCAAGCTACTTAGAGAGATGCCATTGACTTCCAAGAAGGTAAAATACATGTGTCTAATGTAATTCTATGGTAAAATCTAAAGAAAACATATTTTCGTATTTTTGAATAAGTTGTTTGAATTATCATGCAAGTGATTTAACTGTTTTTTACTGTGCAAAGATGGATTGGTCAGAGGAAATGCTTGGAGGAGGTTGGGAAGGTTCGAAGAGGGCCTAATGGATCTCTAACACCCTACAAGAGAGTTTCACAGAGTTTGGCTATCAAGAAACCGCTTTCGTGAGCTTCTACAGGAAGTCTACAGGGGTTCTACACGATGTTTTGGAATTTCTACAAGATGTCTGTAATTTTCTATAGGATGTTCAGAAATGGGATTTTGGAGGATGGATGGAAGAAGAAAGATGAAGGAGTGGGTATGGAGGTGAGATAAGTATGTGAGGAGGTATAGGACTTGGGGAATGGAGCTGAGGAGAGGCGAGGATGGTTGGATCTGTTTGAGGAGGAGTAGAGCAATGTTGCACAAATTTATGGGAATTAGGGCAAAGTGAGAAAATGGCAAACGTGAGGCAAGAATCTAGGTTGGAGGATGGAGCAGATGGGATTGATGGAGTACAGACAAATAAAGATGTACTACAGGTGCTCTGCGAGATATTTTTCAAACTAAACAAATAAAGACTTGGAAAATCAGCGATCTAATTACTTTGACCTAATCTGACCTAGATAACAGCAACGAAAATGAACAGAAGTCTATTTGCAACAAAATCATGTGAAGTAACTATGTAACTAAGTAATCATGAACCTAAGGATGCAACAGCAAATCATATCAACTTCGGAAAATGAAAATCTAACACTAATAATTGCATAGCGAAGCAAAAACAGTGTTTTTGTTGGTAGCAAGGTCACCTTTGTCCCAGCTCACGATCCCACTGAGGGAGAGGTGAGATCAAAGGTGCTTGATGGCCTTTTTCTCAATATCTTCCCTGTTATTAACCTATCAACTCAATCTGAACATGAAAAACTTTTCTAATCATCAACCATGAGCTATGTAACTAAGCAAGATTCTAATCTACTTAACATAAATTATTTTGCAAAGACATGAAAATGAATAACAATACACAAAGGACACCTTGGCACTTGAGTTGGGTCCAACCCCAAGAGGTGCAGGCTCCTAAGAAAACTCAGAACTGATTCTAAATGAATCTGCTTCCCATTACTCAAAAATAACCATGTTCACAAGAAAGTTATACAACAACAACTACAAAATGAGCTGAGAAAATAACAGCACTCTAGTGAAAAATAAAATAGTCCAAAAAGTAACCTACGAAGGCTGAAATCTTTCCTATTTTTGCACTACGAGGGGCCTCAACAACGCTCCTTAACTCAAGCGACTCGGCTGTTCGAATTGCCAGTAAACATTCACTTTTCACAAAGCTGCTCGACTCCCTTTAGGATTCATTTTGGTGGCCTGCTAAACTTCGAGCTGAGGGTGGAGATTTCGAGAAAGGGGCCATTTAATGCAAGGGACACCATTCCTATGAATCCTAACCCTTGTTCTTTCATGCTTGGCTGTCATTTGACTCATAATTTCTTGGCCTTGGTCCCAAAATTCATCCAAAAATTTTCATTAACAATGTGTTAGCCTCCTTGGTCAAGTGACTATCCTTATTTGTTCAACTAACATAAATATACTCAAAAAATAGGCATAAAATATGAAAAATGGTGGATTGACGAAGAACAACTAGGCAAAATGAGCCCAATAAGTTACCCAATTCTGGGGCTCATCATCACCCCCTATTGAATGGGTTGCTCATCCTCTGAGCAACTAATCTAGCTCATCATCCTTGATTGCCTTGACCGCCTCCCTCACATCCCAGGCCTCTGAGGTGATATCTTTTGCGCGGTCATGAAATCCTACTTTTCTTTCCACTTCATCCCACTGCCTATGTTCCTCCTCTTCTTTAACTCCTTCTAGCAGCCCTAAAAGCAAGGGAGGACTGAACTTGACGCCGATCTAGTTGGCCTGAAGATTCTGCATGGACTGTTTGTAGAGGGGTACTCTGGCTAAGGCCTCCCTCATCCTTGTCGAGGAGTGATATTCTCTTATTTTTAGGCTGTGGGATAGTGAATTCCACCTCTGGGAGCAAGCATGAACACAATTATCTCCCAACAATCTCTCCATGTCCTTGAAATGAGCTATGGCTTGAGCTTGTCTCTCAATATAATCTGGTAGGGCCTGAGCATCATTTGCCAAGTGCTGGTGGGCATATATTAGTGCTAAGGGATCCTCCACCTATGCTCCAATTAGTAGTGGTACCTTTAGTTCCATGTCCATAACATTTCGGACATCTGTTGCTCTCTTTTCTTCGTGATTTAGACAAGAGGCCATGGCCATAAGTTGCACGTCTCCCACCTCAGTGTTGAGATCCCACAAATTCAAGCTGAGAAGGGCCAAATTGTGTAGTAGAACTCTGATAGTTTGGCCTTGTCCTCTGATGATCAAATGTCACTTAAAGCCATGAATTGATTATAATTTGGAAATGGAGTGATGCCCCTTTAGGCGAAGGTGTTGATCTGAAACTGCAACCATTGATCCTTAAGGTATATGGTGTATGATTTGGCAGGTGGCCTACACTGTAGAGCTTCCATCGCCCAGCTGGCCATGAAGGCCGGTTGGGCATCCTTTTCTTGTATCTGTTCCCTTAGGGACTATATCTCATGTGCTGCCTCCAATTTCTTCTCCTGTAGTTGTCTAGTCAGAGCCTCTATTTCAGCTTGCAACCCATCTCTCTTCTGTTGTTCATCAAGGGTTTCTTTGGCTGTTGTGGGCTCCACCTATTGTTGCTATTCTCCCAGGGGCTGGGGCTTGTCTTCCTTAGAGTGTCCCTGTGACTGTAGCTGCTTTTTAAGCATCTCATTTTCTTCCTGTAGCTTGACCTGTTTGCTGCTTTCTACATGACGTACCATAGCCAATTCTTTCCTTGCCTCTTTAAGTTGTTCTTCCAAGGGACCTATATCTACCACACCGTTGGAGTTGGCGATTTTCATCCAAGTGCGGGTCCTCACTCTCTCCTCTTCTAATTCAAAGACTAGTGGCACTACGAGTTTTTTGGGAATTATCTTCCCAGCCTCTAACATGTTATAGTAGGAGCCCAAGCTGGGTTGGGGGATAGGTTCCACAATGTCTTCAGTCTTCTCCTCCTCTTGGGATGATTTAGCTACCTTATCTTCCAATTCATCGGTCTCTTTTAGTCTAGCCAATGTTTCCTGTAGAATTGTCTCAGCATCCTGTAGATAGGTCTTGGTGTCCATCATTTTAATCCTTTCTCTCCAGGAGGATGTTTTCGGGCTTCCTCATTCATATGTATTGGATGCCTTTGAGGGAGACCTTTCCTTTTGTTTAATTGGGGTGTCCACAATCGTAATTGGTCTTTTGGCTATGGCTGGGGTCTGCCAGCTTTTATCCTCGTGCCCCTTCTTGCCTTAAAATACATGGAAGGCTCCCTTTCTCGCTTTCCTTTCTGCTTTGGAGATGTGCTTAAGGCTGCCAGCACGGCTGCTGCCTCTTTGGCCAAAATCTCATGCAATTTCTCCTTCTGTTGCTCTATTTCCATTCCTCCGGTAGATACTATTTCAACTTGTTTCAGGATTCCTGTAGAAACTGTTTTCATGCTTCCTGTAGAAGTTGTTTCCATCTATTTGGCTGGATGTGTCTTTTCTTTTAATTCCTGTTTGGTTGCCTTGGTTGTACCCTCCTTCATTTGGACCTTTTGACTCCTCTCTGCTCTATTTTTTTCCATGGGTGTTTGTGTCATTATTTTTCCCATAGCTTTAGGTTCAGCAACTTCGCCTTTGCCTCGTTTCTATTTCCGTTCTTTCTGTGGTGGTATGTCCTGTGTTTCTTTGCCACCGAATTTCTCTCCTGCCTTAGTGTTTTCCTTTCCTTCATTGCTGGATGAGGTGAATTCCTTGGCCATAATTCGAATATCATCATATCTAGACATGTTGCGGAAAATCTCCTAGGAGAGGGTGACAATGTAGGTGTGGAGGGATTCTTCTACTAAAAGCTTGATGAGCCCATGATGGGCTAATTGATCTGGTGTCCCTTCCTTTAGCTTTGTGCCATATTCAATCAATGATTGCAGAAGAAAATAAGGGATGCTCGACTTCTGTTCTCTAGGGAGATCCAACCCATGTATTAGTTCTCTCAGCAACTGGAAATGATAGCTGTAGACAATACTAAATTGCCCCTCACAGGTAATGTATTTCATGATTTGGAGACTGGCTTCACTCCAAAGACGATGTAAGCTAGCACTCTGAACCCCATTCTTATCTTTTGCAAATTGTTCCTTGGGTAGGAAGAATTCTTTCTTGGCTTCTTGGCCCAATGCCCTCTCCTCTTTGCTCCAGGGTATCCCTAATGGTATACCAGTAACTCGACTAATGAGTTCAGGATTAAGCTTTAAGGTCAGCCCTCTGAAGTTCACTGTGGCCTGTGTCTTGGATTTAGGTTGTATTGAAATTAAGAATTCCTTCGTTATCTCATCATCATGTCCCTGAATTTTGTCACAAAAAGTCATCCAGTTGGCACGGGTGAAGAGGTTCAGAATCTCAGGATTTTCACGCAGTTTACTGGAATCAGAGAGTTCCTTCCTGATAAACCCTCCTGGCATGGTGAGAGTGCTATATTTTAATGCTCTAAGAAGAAAGGGACTGTTGTTTTATGGTTTCCTCCTTTGAACTTTAGGAAAGGGTCCCTCGAGTGTTTAGATTTTAATCTACACCAATTCCCTGTTTCTAATGCTTTTGCTGCCTGAAGCTCTATTGTCCGAGTATAGAAGGAAGAATCAGGTTTTCACAGATAGGAAACAGAGCTCAATTTTCATCCCAGCATGCGTACAACCGTGTAAGTTCAAATTCTTCACACACAGGTTAGCCCTCACAATGATTTATCTTTTCTACAGGAAAAAATTTTAACAGGAACCGTGGGGGAGAGTGTTGCACGGAACACTATTGTTTTTGACCCATAGGCAAACTTATCTCTAATTCTCCTACTCCAAGCAATTGAATTCACCGCCTTTTGAAATATACCATGCATGAAGGAGTGTTTTCTTGCCTACCTCTCTCAGAATTTCCAATTCGATGTAGAAAAGTCTAGGTTTCTCTCCTTCGGAAGGCTCTACCATACTTCCTGTAGAACTTCTTCCTATAGAACACTCAACCAACTTCTGTAGAATGTCACTGTGCCTTTGAAGGAGCTTGGTACACAGGGAAATTTTGAAACAGGCCGACAAGCTCGGTAGAGGAAGATGGGTTAATAGATTGCGGAAGCGGAGGACGAGTACTTCGACCAAGGACATTGCAAGTGCAAATGAGCAGTGGGTGTGCTAGTCTTTGGCCAAACATTTTTGAACTGCGGTGCAATTCGTGGCGAGGGGGTGAGGTGGCCAGGCCGAACCATTATCCAACATCATGGCAATCATTTCTTTGCATGTCCCTGGCCGCCATTACCTCCCCTCTGCCATTAACCGCCGCCACTGCTACCAGTCCGTTGATTTTCCCCGACTAGACACTTCACACGTGTCGGCTACATGACTTGTTAGTGATTTTGAATGTAACTGAGATTGTTCAGATCCCACGAAGCAATGTAACTCGCTGAGGGTGTCCAGTTTGACTAGTCCCCAATCCTTGTTCAATCCGAACCATTTTCACAGACATGCACTTTTTGAAATATAGTTTATGTAATTGATGAATAAGGTTAGACACTTACCTGTGTGGTCGTGGACGCGCTATTTAGACTTTGGATCTTGGAACCACTACCTTGCTTGTTGTTGCCTCGTTAACGGGTGCTAGAGCCCATTCTTTCATTCGTTGAAGTGGCATGCATGGCTTTGGAACCTGATCCTTTGGTTGGCAATGCTGCGTGCATAGGTTCTGGTTGGTTTCAGCTGCCAAGGATGTTCTTACGTCCAGCACGAGTCTTTTTATACATTCCTTTTGTTGGTCTCGGCTGCCCCTCCCTATAGAGTATGTCTTCCAGAGAGATTAGCCACTACAGGATTCCTGTAGGATGTCCTGTAGTTGATTCTCCTCCTGGGATATAGGCTAAACGACCAGGGCTACATTCACTGATGAAGAGTCTAGATGGAGCTTCAACAGGTAGAGTGTGTGAGCCTTTGCTACTTGACTTGTCACTTGGAAAAAAATTTCAATCTGAGGAAAACAGGGTTGTTTGTATGACTTGCGCAGAAGCACATAACCAGGTGGGTGCAATGGAGGTGGAAAGAGATGAAAGAGGGTGCCATATGGTGATGGGTTGAATAGAGGGGTGGCTTGGTCTAATAAACTGATTCCAACCATTAGATTCCCTTTCAAAATTGAATTTGGCTCGTCCGAAGGTTCTACGGGATGTTTCCTGTAGAAATACAAAACTTCCTGTAGAAAGCCCAGAACTTCCTGTAGAAGGTGGAATCTTGACCTGAAATATGATCAAATTCTAGGAAAGGCAAGTGGCCATGGAGGGAGTGTCTGTAGGGATGTCCTGGAGCCTGGTATGGACCCTTATTCTCATTTTGCGTGCCCCTCTTTACCTGCAATGTATTCTCTGCAACCTACAATTATGTTAGAGAGATTAGGCTTGTTTTCTTTTTCCTTTCTTTCCTTTTTTTATTTTTTGAGAGACAGCTAGGGCGCCTCTATGAGGTTTTCACCCTCATTATCTACCCTGGGCACCTCAAAGAGGTTTTCACCCAAGGATCTTCTTTTTATTCCATTTTTTTTATTTTTCCAGAGAAAGCTGGGGCACCACCATGAGGCTTTCACCCTCACTATCTACCCTGGGTGACTCAAAGAGGTTTTCATCCAAGGATATTTTTATTTCCTATTTTTTCCTTCTTTTTTTTTTTTAATGGTCAGGGTGTGGGTGGAATAGAGGCAGAGCCCTGCTCCACTACCAACACTGATTTTTCCAAAGTTTCAATGAACTCCTGCCTCGAAAGTCGTTTCCTGTAGATTTTCAACTAATGCCCATTGACGAGCATGGGGATGGCTTCTTCATCAATGGTCCTGATAAGGACTGAACCATTGTGATTGCATTTCTCCACTGTATATGTTCCTAACCATATTGTCCTCAGATTTCCTTTAAAATCCTTGTATCTTCAATCATATAGCAGCGCCAAATCTCCTGGCTGGAATTGCTTCTCATTAAGGTGATGGTCATGCCATATCTTCCTTTGAAGTTGGAATAATTCTGAGTGGAGGAGGGCATGCATTATCTGTTCATCTAATCCACTCAGCTACAATAATATTTCACGTTGAGCATGGCTGAGATATAGGTCGAGCTGAGCTGCCACCCTCAATGTGTTGTACTCGAACTCTATGGACAGCAAAGCTTTCTTACCGTAGACCATCTCATAAGGTGTGAAACCTGTTGTAGTTTTCCAAGTGGTGTTGTAGACCCAGGTGGCCTCAACAAGGCGATCTGCCCAATCCTTTTTGCTGCTACTCACCACCTTAGTAAAAATCTCTTCCAATGCTCTATTAGTGACTTCCACCTACCCATTTGCTTGTGGATGATACGAGGTGGAAGTTTTGTGCTTGATCTTGTGATGAGCGAGCATGTCTTCAATCAAGTTAGAGGTGAACTGGCTCCCATGATCAGTGACTAACTCCCTTGGCTAGCCAAACTTGTAGAAGATATTTTCCCTTAAAAACTCAGCCACTTTCTCTTGTGTCACTACCTTGATTGCCTTTGTTTCTGCCCACTTTGTCAGGTAGTCAGTGCACACAATGATTTAAGACCTTTTCTTTGAAGGAGGGTTGATAGGACTCATAAAATCCATGCCCCCCTTCTCAAATGGCTCGAAGGTCACTTGAGGTTGGAGGGGAATTTCATCCCTTGGAGTCGGTTTCCCCATCCTCTGACATCGACCACACTGGCTGATGTATCTTCTGACATCTTAATGAAGAGTAGGCCAATAGTAACTTGCCTGTATAATTTTGAAGGCAATCCTTTTTGCTGCAAAGTGGCCTCCACATGGTCCATCGTGACAGGTTAGGAGGATGTCAAATACTTCCTCCTCCCTAACACAATGCCTCAAGATCTAATCTGGGCAAAGTTTAAACAGGTTGCCCCCAATCTAAGTGCAAGGGGCACTCTTGCTCACAATTCTGCTCTTCTCCTTTGAGGATAGATGTGGAGGGAACTATGCTGAGACCGAGTAGTTTGCTATATCAGCACAACATGAAGAGAGTAGTGAGATAGAAAATAAGTGTTCATCTGGCATCTGGTCATTCACTGTCCCTTCTTCACCTGCAGGAAAATCCAATATAGACAGGAAGTCAGCAACAACATTTTCCTTACCTGGCTTGTCGATAATAGTCAAATCAAATGTCCGCACCAAAAGTAACCATCTAATTATACAAGAATTTACATCAGGCTTATTCATTAAATATCTAATCGCATCATGATCAGTGTGTACAAATTTTTGATAACCAGTGATGTAGTGGTTGAACTTGTTCAGGGAATGGACTACAGCCAGGAATGTTTTCTCGGTTACAGTATAGTTCAGCTCTACCTTAGACAATTTTTTGCTGACAAAGTATATGGCATATGGTAGTTTCTCCTCAACTTGTCCTAAGGCTGCCCCTATGGCTTTGTTCGAGGCATCACTGTGGATGTGGAAAGGTAGGGCCCAGTTTGGACCTCTCAAGATTGGGGCGGATACTAGCTTAGCTTTCAACTCATCCAGAGCCCCTTAGCAGTCATCATTCCATTGAAACTCAACACCTTTCCCTAAGAGGCTAAACAATGGCGAGGCTAGCTTACTGAAATCTTCCATGAACCTTCTATAATATCCTGCCAAGCCTAGAAAACTCTAGACATCTCTTACCTTTTGAGGAGGTGGAACCTTTTGGATGATAGAAATTTTGTTAGGATCCACCTGTAATCCTTGCTGAGAAATTGTATGACCTAGTACAATCCCTTTAGTCATCAAGACTTCACATTTTTCGAGACTAAGGGAAAAGTTCATCTCAATACACTTGGTTAAAACTTTTCCCAGGTTAGTCAATGCTTCTTGGAAGTTGGACCCATAAGGAGTAAAGTCATCCATATAGATTTCCACCGAATCGTCAACCAGTTCAACAAATATGTTGAATACTGCTCTCTGGAAAGTGGCAAGAGCGTTGCATAACCCAAAGGGAAGGACCCGGTAGGCAAAGGTACCCCATGGACAAGCGAAGGTGGTTTTATCTTGGTCTTCCGAGCTGATTTGGATCTGATTACACCCACTGAACCCATCTAGGAAAGAGAAGAACTTCTTCCTACCAGTCCATCCAACACTTGATCTATGAAAGACAAAGGGAAATGGTCCTTCTTGGTTGCGTTGTTAAGTTCTCGATAATCTACACAAATTCTCCACTTCCCATTTTTCTTGGGCACAAGCACTAGATACAAGACCCACACACTGTCAGAGATGGGGTAGATGAATCCTGCATCCAATAACTTTTGCAACTCTTTCTTGACGATGTCTTTAAGGGCTGGATTCATTCTCCTCTGAGGCTGCCTGAGTGGTTTGCAATCCTCCTCAATGTAGATGTGATGGGTACAGACTGAAGGGTGGACTCCTTTCATCTCCCTATAGCTCCAACCGAAAGCATCCAAATGATTGTTCAATAAGCTATACAACTCCTTCTCTTGGGATGGAGATAGGGAGGAGCTAATCTTTAAGGTTCTTTTGAGGCCAAATTCCACACTCTTAACTCTAGGAGAGGTCGGATCAGTCACACAGAGGTCCACTAAAGCACTAGCTTGGGTATCTTCCACCAACTCTACTAATGACAGTGCAACAGGAGATGGGTTTTGGATCAAATTCTCAATCAAGTAATCCTTGTTTTGAGGGCCTCCCCTAGCGGCTTCCACTGTGCACAAAGGTGTAGAGTAGACCTCATCCTCATATTCCACTTCTAACCAGAGTGGTAAGTCATATTCTAGCAGAGGTTGGGCATGAGGATAGAGGACTAGTTGCTTGTACATAGGCCCATTCTTGATGGTCATGCTTCCAGCTTGACAACTGATGTAAGCATCCGCAGTAGCTAACCAAGGCCTTCCCGAAATGAGGGGGTATCCAGTGAGTTTTTCCTTTGGCTGAAGGACCAAGAAGTCCGCAGGCTACTCATAAGAGTCAACAGAGACTAGGACATCTTCCACAATCCCTTCGAGAGTCACGGTGGAGCGTTCTGCTAACTGCAGTACCGTTAAGGTCTTTCTTAAGGAACTCTGAAGGTTGAGTTTAAGCATAGTGTCACCGGTCATCCCATTAATGGTAGCCCCTAGATAAATCAAGGTGTTGGGGATTATGGTGCCATTGATGTGGACATCAACTACAGGACTCCGAGGGTCCAAATATTTTGGGCAGATCACCTACTCCAACATTAGATCGGACAGTTGTCCTATGACATTAATAGTCTGGGTATCTCTCTTACACCTACCTGGATCCCTAAAACACTTCTCCTTGATCAATTTTTTGTATATTGGTAAATCTTTTATGGCCTGGAGAAGTGATATTTTCACGCACAACTGCTTAAGTTCTCCTATAAGTTCAGTCTCCTCTAGGTTTGGTTGCATGGTTACTGTTAGTCGCTCAGGAAAGGGTGGAATGGATTTGGGTTCACTTTCCTGTTTTTCTTCCTCATCCTCCAAGGGAGGAAGTTGGTGGTCTAGAAGGACCTTCCCAGATCTCAAGTTGATCTCCTGGATCTCCACAGCATAGGTAGGGCAGGTTGCCTCCCGAGTGTATACTTGTTGGGCCTATCTGTTGTTATGGTTCGGGTTTAGTTGGGCAGGCATCTGGGGTAGTCTTGGAGGATTAGGAGGTAATGGTTGTGGTTGAGCAGGTGGTGGAGGCAGAATGGCGGGAAGAGAGTTGTATTGGGGCCTCCACCCCTATTGAGATGCATTCCACTGAGGATGTTGTTGGACATGTGAGGGAAACGAATGAGCAGTAGGTTGAGCATGGTATGGAGATGGATAAGACCACAGAGGAGGTGCGGACCAGCAAGGATGAGCAGGGGGACCCCAAGAAGGTAAATGAGTGGATTGTTTGGGGCTATAATAAGCTTGGGATGTCCCTTGCATCCCCTGCTAGTAAGATTTGGGCCCATGCAGCCTCCTTTGTTTGAGGAAGTAGAGAGGTTCAGTGGTAGCCTCATTCCCCTGGTACATAGCTTTAAATCCTGGCAAGGTTGGGCATTGGTTTTTCGGGTGGTCTTCCTCACAAATGAGGCATACCTCTACTGAGTGCAATGGACACTCATTCTTAGGGTGCTTCATCATACATCTGGGACAGAAAATGGCCAAAGCCCTCTCAACTTCCTCTTTCTTTTGTTAGATTCAGAAAGTATCAAGTTGCATGGCAATGGTTTGTCTCATCTCACTTTTGAGGTCTTCCATCTGATTATCAAACTCATGCTTGGAGAAGGTGGTACTAGCTGAAAGTGGATTCCCCCTACCTCTTTTCTGGGCTATCCTAGAATGGTTTCTAAACACACTCTTTATGTCCTCATAAGGTAGTTGGTAGATGTCTCCTCCAACTAGCAAGTGAAGGGTATCTAGCAGGTCCTCAGGGACTCCTCGAAGCAGAACCAGCTTCAGAGATGCAGGGTCAAGTGTGCACCTTGCCCGTTTATAACTAAGTTGGAACCTTTCGTCATAGTCTTCTAAAGACTCATCATTTCCCATGGTCATCCAAAAAATCTCCCGCTTTGTTTCTTTTGACCTACAGTAGTCCGGGTATTTGTTGTTAAAGGCTTGCTGCATCTAAGCCCAAGTGGTGATACTGTTTCCATGTAACATTGTGAACGAGGATAGTGCTGCATCCTTGAGGGTAGAAGGAAAGAGCTTCAACTTTTTCTTGTCCTCGGCATAGTCATAAGTTCGAAAAAGGACAACAAACTAAAACAGGAAGGTATCAAGGTCTTTGGTGGTCAATCCATGGAAATGAGGTAAGGCTAAGGGGCTTTTGTTCTTCATTTTCATGTCCCCGTTGGTCTCTTGAATGGGAAAGGCACCTTCTATTCTCTTGTTATCTCCTATACCGTTTCTATGTTCAGCCATGGTCTCGAGAGCGATGTTCTCTTGCTCTTCTTCTGTTATAGGATCTTCGTATATCTTTGGAGGTTCACGTATACGTTCTTCTGGATCACGACCAACAAAGAAGAGAGAAGGATGAGTCAGTGATGTGGTGGGGGTGTTTGGTAAGAATTTTCCAGTATTGTCTCTGTTCCTACGAGGCATGAAATGAAATACTTTTGGCTGATTTTTGTTTTTTTTCGTCTGCCTGTACCTACAAAATTGAAAGATATTGAATTGCAACTAACTAAAATCTATCTTGCTGAAATGAAAATGCGGAATTGAAATGAAAGCAGGAAAGGACTAATCTATTTTGTGGAAAGGAAATTGCAGGAATTGAAATGCTAGGCTATGTTTGCAAAATTGAAATTGTGGAAATGAAATGCTAATCTACACTTGCAGAATTGAAATGCTAGTCTAGGAGAGCAGGAAATGTCTAGTCCAATTTTGTGGAAATGAAACTGCAGAATGGAAATGAAATAAACTACTTGGCAGAAGGTTGTAGTAGAAAATAGAAGAAAATCAGCAATCACAAATACTTTGACACTTCCCCGGCAATGGTGCCAAAAAGAATGGTGGGCTCCAGTATTGTAGAAATAATGCTACAACCCCTGGGAATCCCTTCTTTACTTTTATCAACTCGGTAGTTCGTGACAAACTTGGAATCGACGGTGTTGTATGCACAAGTACTGGCTCTTGCCGCAATTGTCACTTGGTCAGCTAGCACAAGTCTGCTAGGAGCTTAAGCCAACTTCTATGAGCTCTAAGAAGAATATTTTTAACTGATGGATGGAAGCTAACTCAAAGGAAGCTAATCTACTTGCAGAAAGAAACTAAAAAGCTGAAAGGAAACGCAAACCCTACCAAACCCTAATTTTACCAGCTAGCCCTACTGATGCAAGAAAGAGGATGCAAGCTACTGGAAGAGATTCCATTGACTTCCAAGAAGGTAAAATGCATGTGTCTAATCTACTTCTATTGTAAAATCTAAAGAAAACATCTTTTTGTATTTTTAAATAAGTTGTGTGAATTATCATGCATGTGACTTAACTGTTTTTTACTGTGCAAAGGTGGATTGACGAGAAGAAATGCTTTGAGGAGGTTGGGAAGGTTCAGAGATGGCCTAAGGGGTCCCTAACACCCTTCTAGAGAGTTTCAGAGAGTTTTCCTATCAAGAATATGCTTTCGTGAGCTTCTACAGGAAGTCTGCAGGAGTTCTACAGGATGTCTGTAATTTTCTACAGGATGCTTAGAAATGGGATTTTGGAGGATGGATGGAGGAAGAAAGATGAAGGAGTGGGTACGGAGGTGAGATAAATGTGTCAGGAGGCCCAGGACTTGGGGAATGGAACTGAGGAGCGACAAGGATGGTTGGATCTGTTTAAGGAGAAGTGGAGCAATGTTGCACAAAAATATGGGAATTAGGGCAAAGTGAGAAAATGGAAAACGTGAGGCAAGAATCTGGGTTGGAAGATGGAGTAGATGGGATTGATGGAGTACGGACATATAAAGATGTACTACAGGTGCTCTGCAAGTTATTTTTCAAACTAAACAAATAAAGACTTGGAAATTCAAGGATCTAATTACTTTGACCTAATCTGACCTAGATAACAGCAACGAAAATGAACAAAAGTCTATTTGCAACAAAATCATGTGAAGTTACTATGAAACTAATCAATCATGAATCTAAGTATGCAACCTCAACTGGTATCAACTTCAGCAAATGAAAATATAACACCAATAATTGCATGGCGAAGCAAAGACAATGTTTTTGTTGGCAGCAAGGTCGCCTTTGTCCCAGCTCACGATCCCACTAAGAGAGAGGTGAGACCAGAGGTGCTTGATGGCCTTTTTCTGAAGATCTTTCCTGTTATTAACCTATTAACTCAATCTGAACATGAAAAACTTTTCTAATCATCAACCATGAGCTGATAATGTAACTAAGCCAGATTCTAATCTACTTAACAGAAATTATTTTGCAAAGACATGAAAATGAATAACGATACACAAAGGAAGCCTTGGCACTTTGGTTGGGCCCAACTCCAAGAGCTGCAGGATCCTAAGAAAAATTAGAACTAATGCCAAATGAATCTGCTTCCCGTTACTAAAAAATAACCATGTTCACAAGAAAGTTATACAACAACAACTACAAAATGAGCTGATAAATAACACAACTCTAGTGAATAATACAACAGTCCAAAAAGTAACCTACGAAGGCTAAAATCCTTCCTATTTATACACTACGAGGGGTCTCAGCAGCCCTCCTTAACTCAAGGGGCTTGGCTGTTCAAACTACTAGTAAACAGTCACTTTTCACAAACTTGCTCGGTTGCCTTTAGGATTCGTTTTGGTGGCCTACTAAACTCCGAGCTAAGGGTGGAGATTTCGAGGAAGGGGCCATTTAATGCAAGAGGCACCCTTCCTACGAATCCTCAACCTTGTTCCTTCATGCTTGGCTGTCATTTGACTCATAATTGCTTGGCCTTGGTCCCAAAATTCGTCCAAAAATCTGCACTAACAATGTGTTAGCCTCCTTGGTCAAGTGACTATCCTTATTCGTTCAACTAACATAAATATACTCAAAAAACATGCATAAACTATGAAAAATGGTGGATTGACGAAGAACAAATAGGCAAAATGAGCCCAATAAGTTACCCAATTCTGAGGCTCAATAGTGGATGATAGGATCAATTACATTTTATGAAGGTAATCAATAAACACTCAATACCATAGTACTAAATTTTGTATATCATAAGATACAGATTATTTGAGGGATTTATTACCTAGTTTTCTAGTGTGATTTTTGGGAAATCTTTCTAGTTTATTTTTCTATCTAGTTTGTTTTGTCCGACATTCATTGAAATCACAAGTTTCACAGGTGAAATATTCACAATTGAATTCATTTAGAGGTTTTTGAGGCTGTTGAATACATATATGTAGTAAAAAAAAACCAGTTTAAACAACACAAATCAAAAGTTGACCACAAATGTTTTCACAAAATTTTGACCAAAAAACTCCTACAAACTCCAAAAAAATCGCGCTTAAAAATACTCCATTTATTACTATGCAACTAAATGCCCAATGCCTAATCTACATCACAGGGGAAAGCGTTTGGCCATATTTTCTAGTCATTACTACTTTACACTGACGAAACATATTCATTAAATTGAATTAATGAAACAGACAAGTGATAGGGGCTTACAGTGTAAGAAAATCTCCAATAAGAGAAATGGAAATACAAGGTTCTCCACTTCCTCTTAAATTAGGAATGAACATTCCTTTTAACACCTCGTTGGTTTTAGGATTAGCATATGCCACCTCTCCAAAGAAACAACCAAACATTGTAAGTACAAGAAAAGTAATGATCGCCTCCAAATTTCTCATCTGCAATGTTCCAAGTTATAACATAGGATAAAAGCCTTTGAAGTAACTAGGTTACATAAGAAAAATGAATGTCATTTTGTCTTGAAATATATGCATAGAGTATAGTCGAAAGGATTGGTTGGAGCACCCTGAATCTCTTCACTCCAATGAGCGTGAGTGTGCTAACTCCAGTTAGAAGAACACCAACCCATGTTGGTATATGGAACATCATGTTAAGAGAGAATGTAGTTCCCAACGCTACGATAAAATCATGAAGGGACAAGAAAATTAAAAGCAATGAAAAGCTTCATAATACATATACATATAGCTATTAAGTTTTTATATTCTGATTAATTATTTTTTGGAATATTGTTGTTCAATATAAATTATAATTGTTTAAGTTTTTATAATGAAATATGAATAGTATTATTTTTTTATTTCTTCCTTTCTAAATAAATTATTTATATTTTTTTATTGAAAAGTTGGAATATAACAAATTAAATTGAGTAGGATTTTTTTTGTAAGTTTGGTAGGACTACATATTTATCATGTCCAACATGTCCAATCTATAGCACAAGATTTGAACCGAAGACTCCTTCTGTGAGACTTCATTAGCACAAGATTTGAACCCATGAACTTCTTGTTATGAGATACTTCATTTCCATAGCGAGCCATCATGTCCAACATGTCCAATCTATAGCACAAGAGTTGAACCAAAGACTCATTCTGTGAGACTTCAGTAGCACAAGATTTGAACCCATGAGCTTCTGGTTATGTGAGACTTCATTTCCACAACCAGCCATTCCCAATTGAGCTATCCCAAACGGAAAATTATGTAGGATTATTATTCTTACTATTATTTTTACTCTTTTTTTTACCTTCTTAGTTTTATTATTTTTCATTATTTTTTAATTAAATTTACTTTATT